>PVIW01007331.1:0-74309 GCA_004026585.1 Noctilio leporinus | reverse complement strand
CATCCATCCCCTTTCTGCTCCCCTCTGTCCCCCTCCCCACCCACCCATTCCCCCCAAAGTCAATCCCACCTGTTGTCCATGTCCATGGTTCCTTTATACTAGGTTCTTGTCTAAGCTGCTCCCCTTCTTTGCCTCTGCCTCCCCCCTCCCCCCAACCCCGTTCCCCCTGACCACTGAAGGCCTATTCCTTGTATTCATACACTTGGTTCTGTTTTGCTTGTTGTTAGTTTTGAATCCTTAATGGCTAATAAGCACACAAGTAAAGGCTGACGTCAA
This sequence comes from Noctilio leporinus, assembly GCA_004026585.1. Classification (NCBI taxonomy): domain Eukaryota; kingdom Metazoa; phylum Chordata; class Mammalia; order Chiroptera; family Noctilionidae; genus Noctilio; species Noctilio leporinus. The sequence goes on along the minus strand of PVIW01007331.1, from coordinate 74,033 downwards.
TTACATCCAGTGCTGCAAGTCTGTGGAGATAAAAGCTCGCTGTTCTAACAGAGACATGCTATTGCGGAACTGCTCCAAAGCTAATCTGGTCCCACTCTCAGAAAAGTCAAATCCTGTTCCTCAGTTTTTTCAATAGATGTTCAAAACAAAACAAAAACTACAATGAACTCTGGTTTAAACAATAATGAATCTCCTCGACAAGATTAAAGTATGTTCTGAATAGACAGTAGGAAAACGCTTTTCAACATGCCTTCCAGGTTGATTTTGCAACACTCCTTAGCTATCTCTGTATATGAAACACCAGGCTGTGCCCATGAGGGAGCTCAGTGCCAACGTGCGGGCCAAGGTGGGATAAGGTGACAGCAGTGACTTATTACAGCCAAGGAGAAAGTTTACCATCTCTCCCTGGCCCACTCTGCCAAGCCAAACCAGACTACTAAAAACTGCTGAGCACGCAGAGTCTGTGAAGTAACTAAAATAACAGGGTGCATCTGGCCAACTTGACAAAGGCCAAGGAATGGTGCACTCGTCTAATGTACACTCGTATATCATACTGTACAATCAGCTTTTTGCTTTCCGTAATAGGTGGGAAGGAGGCTGGGAAGTTGAAAGAAAGGCGCAAACTAAAGAATACATGCCAAAAAGAGAGGACTTACTAAAGGGGTGGACGTAAAACTATAAACCAACTTGTTACCTGAGGTGGAGACAAGAAAACGAGAGAAAAGCCTAGAAGTTGTGGGTTTGTCCTTGTTGCTTTGTATATTTGTAGTTTTCTACACCAACCCACATTTTTCCTAAGGCCGTGACACCAGGCTTTCCTGGCTCCTGTGACACTATGCAAGGTTAGGGCAGGAGCGGGGCTGGGGCTGAGCAGCAAGGCCGCTTCTTGTGTGAATGCAGAGGTGTCCACCCAAATCAGAAATTCTCCACTTACCCCACACATTCTAGCCATCATTAAGAATTATTCACCCTGGCTGGTAGCACAGTGGTTAAGGTGCCGGCCTGAGAACCCAAAGGTCTCTAGTTCAATTCCCCAGCCAGGGCACATAACCAGGTTGCAAGCCAGGTCTCCAGCCAGACCCGTTGCTGGAGGCAGGTGAAAGGCAACCATACATTGATGTCTCTCTCCCTCTCTGCCTCTCTTCCTTCCTCTCTCTCTATAATTAATAAATAAAACCTTTAAAAAAACAAAAAAAAAAAACAACTCACTTCTCAGTATATATCTAAGAGAAATACAATCAGTATATTAAAATGATATCTGCCTCTTCATGGTCATTGCAGCGTAATTTATAATAGCCAAGACATAAAAAGAACCAAAGTGTTCATCAACAGATAAATGAATAAATAAGATGTGGGTAGGTGGGTATGTGTTTATATAACGGTATATTATTCAACCATAAGAAAGAAGAAATACCTGCCATTTGCAACTGCATGAATGGACTTTCAGGGCATTATGCTAAGTTAAGAGAGACAGAGAAAGACAAATAAATACCAGATGATCTCACTTATACACAGAATCTAAAAATGACAAACTCACGCCTGGCTGGTGGCACAGTGGATAAGGTGCTGGCCTACAAACCCAAAGGTCACTGGTTCGATTCCCAGCCAGGGCACATAACCAGGTTGCAAGCCAGGTCTCCAGCCAGGTCTGTAGCTGGAGGCAGGCGAAAGGCAACCATACACTGATGTCTCTCTCACTCTCTGCCTTTCTCCCTTCCCCTCTCTCTAAAAATAATAAATAAAACATTATAAAAATTTAGAAAGACAAACTCACAGAAACAGAGTATACTAGTGGTGCCCAGAGGCTGGGAAGAGGGTAAAAGGGAGATGTTGGTCAAAGGGTATAAGTTACAGGGTGAATAAAATCTGGAGATATAAAGTAGAGCGTGCTGGTTATAGTTAAAAATACTATATTGTATACTTGAAATCTGTTAACAGTAGATCTCAAATGTTCTCAGAAATGGATTTTGTGTGGTATATTCAGAATGACATTATCTTCTAAATATGCTCACCATAAAAAAAAAAAGGCAGCACTGTTGTGAAATATAATAATTTCACAACATACATAAATATCAAATCAGTACCCCATAAGCATTAAACTTACACAATGTTATTTGTCAATTATAATAAAACTGAAGAAATAAAGAATGATTTCAGGCTTCTGGGTCACTATGGTAGTGGGACATAAGATCACCTCCCCTCCTCCAAGTCCTATTTCAAATTTCAAATAAATTCGTAACAAGGCTGACAAAAAGAGAAGCACAATTAAGTTAGAGATTTTAAAGAGCCTGTCATACTAAAAGGGATGGGACTGTAACAGACAAAATAAAGCAGAAGTCATAACCCAGACTAACCCAGAAAACCTCAGTCACCCTAACAGCAGTGCCACAGAGAAGCTAAAAGCCTGACGTTGGCAGGTTTCCATACCTGCGATGGGAAGAAGAACAGATGTCAACTGTAATTAACTCAAGAATTATAAAGCATTATCTGTAGAACAGCTTCCCACACTGGCCCCTCCCGTCTGCCTCTGCACCAGAGGCTTGTTGGCACCCGACACTCAGCCTGGGTGCAATGCAATCAGCAGCAAGCCCGCCTGCCCCTGAGCCTACCTGGCCTTAATCGGAGTGTCCTCAGCCCGTTCACCTTCAGGGAAGGGACCCGGCTGGGGATGTACTGCCCACACATACAAGGAAACCCCAGCTCTCCATATTTGGGGGCTCAGTTCTTCATTTGGGCATAGGAATGTGAAAACAAACTCCAACAGACCTTTGAGGAAAAGCAGTGGCTTTCAAGAGACATTCCAAGGCTTAATGAAACAGAACTAACCCTGGATGAAGCAGAATTGCAGAAACAGAAGTAATCTTAGAAAACAAACCCTAATTAATTCTTTAAACAGATTCAAGTTATAATGAATCCATAAAAGAACAGTGCAATGAAAACTGAGTGATCAGAGAATGGGAGCATGCTCTTGAAATTATAAATATAATTATAAAAATTAAAATTTTACTAGAAAGAATAGAAGGTTATATTTTAAAACAGGAGAAGAAATTAAGAGAAACTTCAGATCAATCCAATCCAGGAGAACTAACATCATCTAATAGGAATTTCAGAAGTAAAAGCCATTAAAGAATAGAGGGGGAATAATAAAAAAATTAAATTAAATTAAAAAAACATATATATATATTTATATATAAAACAGATGTTTCCAGATGTCCCCCTCCTGACACATCAGAGGGCTGGGTAAAGAGGACCCTTCAGAGTGTTCAGAAAGAAGGAGATCACACACAAAGTAGCAAGCATCAGTCCAGTGCCAATGGATGCCCACAGAGAGCAAAACGATGCTCCAAAGTTCTGAAGGGAAGTGAGTTGAACCCAGGCTTCAATTCCAGGGAAATGAGCAATGAAGCATAAAAACAAAACAGTCATTTTTCAGACCTACAAAGCTTTCAGAATGTTACCCATCCCAGAACCTCTCTGAAAGTATTACTAAAGGATATACTCCAGGAAAAAAAAGAAAAAACTATTCCAAGAATACGATGTGGAATCCAACATCTAATTAGGAATTCAATAAAGAATTTTGTCAAAGTGTTAGGAGAACAGCTGTCCAAAGGCCTAGAAAACTTTTGGCACAATTTGAACAAGTTGTCAGAATGTTCTAAGAAGAATGCCTTCTAAGATGAAAATGAATTGCGAGTTACAAATAATACAGTTACATCTAGTGATAAAGTGAAGACCTAACAATCAACCAGCAAATTGTAACAATTTGCTACCCCCTTCCCTTAGTCTTTCTCCTTTCTGCTGGGATCGGCTATACTGTCCCTTGAGGAGAGGTTTTAGGGACACAAGATCTACTTCTTCACTTCCCATCCAACTACATTCCTTGGAGGCTGCATCTTGTACATGCTGGTGCTAGACATTAAACTGTTTGAGTGAACCTGTAGAGAAAGCACAGATTTGGTCATAGTTACAGAACAGAATGTAAATGCTGTAAGCCTTGTAAAAGTAAAGGTAAGACGAACCCGGCGAGCTAGCTCCACTGGGCATTTATGCCAAGGTTACAGGTCTGATTCCCAGTCAGGGCACATACAAGAACCAACTAATGAATGCTTAAATAAGCGGAACAACAAATCGCTGTTTCTCTCAAAAAAATAAAATCAATAAATGTTTATAAATCAATAGAGAACATAAAAGTGAGATTTGGTAAACTTTTAAAAGTTAATATGAGAAGTTAGTTGATTCCTCTTCTTAGCATCCCACAGACCGTGTCACTTCCTCACACACCTCCCTCAGTCACTTGTTCTCCCTACACGGTGAGGAAGCCTATTCTGCAGGGGCTCCCTCAGCCCTTCTTCCTCCTGGCCTCTTACCAAAAGAGACCGGTGACCATCCTGGCCATCTACTACTGCCTTAGGAACACTTCAAAGAACATCCTTTCCCACAACAAAGCTCCACACCCCGCCCCGCTCTGCTAAAGTGTACCCTCCTGAACAGTTCAGAAAAGCCACCTACATGCTGCAACCTCGAAAGGAAGGATGTGGTGAGTGGCAAGTGCAGGAGACACTGTCACCCATCTGCCAATGGACACAGGCCTTGCGTTAGCCCCAGGTGAGGCTCCCATGGTCCCTCTTTTCACCTTGCAGCTCCCCAATATTAGAATGGAAGAGATGAACCTACTTCACCTCCTCGTTAAGTCACAGCACAACTGATGACGCACAGCCCAAAACCTCTCAGTAACTACCAACTGCTGCTCTGGTCCTGGAAAAGCTCCTGAAACCTGTGATAGCTCCCAGGAAGAAGCAGAGAGCAGAGAAGCATGGTCCCCTCTTTCCTTTCCCTATATTGATGAACAGCTCACGAGAATCCAGATTTTAAATCCCAGCCTTAGGATTCTTCCAACCGCTCACATGTCCTGCCGCACTCTATCCATCCCCCTAAACACTGGTCATGGACTCAAGATCCTGGCAACAAGCAACATCTTGCAAATAATCCTGACTTGTTGTCCCTGGACCTGCCACCAGCAACCCATGCCAAGCCCCTGCTCAGAGGCCAAAGCTGTGCCTCTCTCCCCATAGCAGTGACACTTTCCTTGGGCCTAACTAGGATCATGACCCACCTGACCTCACTGATCCCAGGTGATGCCACCTACGTATTCCCAGAGATGTGTTCAAAAGTCACTGTCAGTGTTTCCATCTCTCCAGCAGGCTGTTTCTGGAGCACTAAGTTTAAGTCATGTATTTAATCCACTTTTAAAAAGTCTTGGGTGGGATGAGGTATGTCTATCAATCAAATTCAAACAGATACACGATCCTACTCTCTCTGCTACCTTTGCCTATGGTCTTCTCTGAGCTTAAGCAGTGTTTTGATGACAGATGAATGGTCTATGTAAATAAAATAAAGACTGTTTTTGAAATGATAAAAACATGCCATCATTTCTTTGTGAAGATGGGGAAAGATGACTTCAAAAGACAATAAAAACTTGAATCTTTACCCTCCTATGGTAAGCAACAGCATCTATTGCCCGATTCCAATTTCCTGGTCTATTTACCTATCTAAAACAGTACCTGGATAAAGTGTAAATTGTTTACCCTTAGAAGGCCCTACAAGATTCTGCCCCTTCTAATGGTTATCTTTCTAAACTCATCTCCCACTGATAGGCTTTGCAAACCAACCAGGCTAGTCCCCTCCCTGTTCCTCAAACAATTTCTATTTTCTGCTTCCTCATCTTCACCCCAAAACTCTATTAATCAGAATCCTACTTATAAGAACAAGTTCAACATCGACCTCCTCCATGAAGTCACCACAACACAGTTGAAGGTGATCATCCCCTTCCTTCAGTCACTTAGACACATTTCTTCCTGACCAAAGAATAAGCTGGCAAAAGTCTAGAACTGCATCTTCTACTTCTTGCATCCTCACAGTGACCAGCACATAGGAAGTGACCATTAAACATATTTGTTCAATAAACACATGCATAAATTCACACATGCAGAATAACATCATACTAAACAAATAATATTAACCATTTTTACCAACGCAAATAAGAAAGAAAAGGTTTTAAATACTTTTATTTGCCTCAGGTACACAGGGAAAACTACTCAAAACCTGAGTAAAGAAGAACCAAACTCACCCACCAATAAGTCACATGACTACACAGATATTTGATTTACAAAGCAAAGTAAAAATCATGTTTTAGCAAAGGTCATTTAAAAAATAAATAAAAATAAAGGCTTTATCAGCACAAAAATCACAATGTGGTAGTCAAAGTTAAGGCCATATCAAAGGAAGAGTTTCAGGCAGTACTGGGGTGACTACAATCAGCATTTCCTCTCCGAAAATAGTGACTGGACACCTAAGTGCCCCAAACCTAGAGCCCAGAATAATAGGTATTTATGCTACATGATAAACAGAAAATTGGGACCTGTTATAAAACCAAAATGATGTTTTAGAAGTAACTCAGCTGTTTTAAACTTGAACAGTCCCCAACTATTAAAATACCTAATAAGTATTCATGATTAAGGTAAGGAATTGTTAAAATGGCTGCATATACACTGCATTCTTGATATATCCCAGTATCATGGGGTCCACTAAATAATCCCACCTAATATATGTCAAAAATGTATAGTTATTATTTACCCTTTCAACTGAACAACGACTATGTTAAGTCAGATTCCTTGTCTGCCCAAAACAGAAATGAGCCCCAGATACTGAAGAAAGTCACGTTTATACTTCCAAATGTCAACTTCCAAGGTCATGATGGTGATGATGATAACAGCAGCAAACGCTTTTACAGCCATGATTACAGCCTGAGATCCTTTCATATGTCAATTTACTTAATCTTCAAAAGAATTCTGAAACATGTATCACTATAATCTCATTTTCCAGATAGAAAACTAAGCCACAAACAGATTTCATACCTAACTCAAGGTCACATACCTCACAAGTTACAAGATTTAAAATTCAGGGAGCTCATCTATGAGAGCCCAGGCTTCCAACCACATGCACCCTTTCCTGATTCCTAACACCTGCTAATAATCCCTTTACCATCTACTTCTCCTCCCTCACCTCACCCACATTGCTGCCTTTCTACTTCCGTGAAACATGTTTCCTTTAATTATTCATCAAATCTTCCTAAGATACAGAACTCAGAAATACAGGATAAGACTTTAAGTAGGTTTTCAGTTTTAAGAATTCTCTGCTCTTCTAAAAGGACCCTAAATAGCCACAGCAATCTTGAGAAAGACGAACAAAGTAGGAGGAATCACAGTACTATGTATCAAACTATATTACAAAGTGATTGTAATCAAAACAGTCTGGTACTGGCATAAAAACAGACATATAGATCAATGGAACAGAACTGAGAGCCCAGAAATAAGCCCAGGTCTCTATGGCCAATTGTTGACAAAGGGGGATGAACCATAAAATGGAGTGACAACAGCCTCTTCAACAAGTGATGTTAGCAGAATTGAACAGGGACATGCAAAAAAAATGAAAATAGACCATCAACTTACACCATATACCAGAATAAACTCAAGATGAATAAAGGACTTAAACATAAGCAGTGCCACCATAAAAATCCTAAAAGAAAACATAGGAAGAAAAATCTCAAGATACCGCACATAGCAATATTTTCACTGATACTTCTCCAAGGGCAAGGGAAATAAAGGAAATAATAAACAAATGAGACATCAAAATAAAAAGTTTCTACTCAGCTAAAGAAAACATCAACAAACTTAAAATGGAAGCATCCATATGGGAAAACATTTTTGCTAATGATACCTCAGACAATGGCTTGATCTGAAAAATATCTAAAGAATTTATACAACTTGATACCAGGGAGACAGACAGCCCAACTGAAAAATGGGCAAGGGACCCAACAGACACTTCTCCAAGGAAGACTGACAAAGGGGCCATAAGCCTATGAAAGAATGCTCAACATCACTAGCCATCAGAAGATGCGAATTAAAACCACAATGAAATATTACCTCACACCTGTCAGCATGGCAATCATCATCAACAAATCAACAAACAAGTGCTGGTGAGGGGGAGAAAAGGAAACCCTGGTGCCTTGCTGGTGGGAATGCAGACTGGTGCAGCAACTAAGGAAAACGGTATGGAATTTCCTCAAAAAACTAAAAATGGAACTGCCTTGTGACCCAGTGATTCCACTGCTAGGATTATACCCAAAGAATCCTGAAATACCAACACAGAAGAACCTACGCATCCCTATGTTCATAGCCACACTATTTACAATAGCCAAATGCTGGAATAACAGCCTAAGTGCCAATCGGTGAATGAATAGATCAAAAAACTTTGGTATATTTACATAATGGAATACCACATAGCAGAAAGAAAGAAGGAACTCCTACCATTTGCAATAGCATGGTTGGAACTGGAGAGTATTATGCTTAGTGAAATAAGCCAACCGGCAAAAGACAAATACCGCATGATCTCATCTAATACAGGAGACTAATGAAAAAAACAGACAAGCAGAAAGAAACCAGAGACATGGGAACAACAACAAAAAGGAGCAGAATGACTGTGACTAGAGGGAAGGGGGCGAGGAGGGAGGAAGAGAGGGGAGAGAAGGGGTAGGAGAAGGAGAAGGGGTAGGTGAGGAGCTAATGTGAAAGACCCATGGACATGGGTATGGGGGTGGGGACTGACTATAAGAGAGAGGAGGGGGGATAAAGGAGAGCAATGGGGGGAAAACATGAAACAATTATACTACAACAATAATAAATCAATTAAAAAAAATTTCTCAACTCCTGAGCTTGAATTTTCAGTGGTGCTTCTGTGACTTGAAGGAGAAGTGTAGGGAAGCACTTACTAGTATCTGGAGTTTTCTCTTCAGATCTGCCAAATAAAAATTCGTATTTGGCCTTGGCAACACTCTGGGAATGTGCTGATGCGCTGTTACCCCAAACAAATGTCTCTGCCTGCAGAATCAGAACAAAACAAAAGCATAATTAAAAACACATCATAAGACAAACCAACCAACAACAAACCAGCTAAGCAATTATGACTCAACAGAGTGCTATACAGCCATCAAAAAAGAAACATGAAAACCATACAGATAAAAAGTCAGAATACAAGAGGATGACTATAAGATCATAACTATATTTAAGAAGAGTAACATATGAACATGTATAGGGGAATAAGAAAAATATGAAAAGTTTGGCTGGACTGGATGGAAGAATTATGGAAGAATTTTTTTAATTAGGTTTATATTACTTTTTTACAATGAGAAAACTGTATTTAATTTTTGACACATCATTTTCCAAATGATTACCATTACCCACAGCAGGAATGCTTCTGCTATGTGTAGGGTCTGCTAAAGTATGTCAACAAAAAGTGTTATTTTTATTTAGTCAAAAACCCCAGTCAACCAAACAAGACAAAGAAGTACCAGGCGTCCCATTTATACTAATTGTCCTAAATTTGAGCATCTATCCCAGTGTCTTGGAATTCTTCAAAGTCCCTTATTTGAAAGCAAAACCACAAAGGTGACTATGAAAGTGATTCATATCGTGATTTCGAATTCCTACAACCTTTTCCTTCATTACTTTAGGCAACTGATGAAAATCAGGAGCACCTCCCTTCTCTGGCCTAGGATTAATTAAAAACAATCAAGTAGAAATTTCAAAACACAAAGTTGATCTCATCCAATAGAGAAGTCATTGAAATCCAGACATTACCCAACACTGGTTTCCACCCTCTGATTATGAGACATTTTTCCCATGTCTGAGTGGCAAATGACCATTCATATCAGGAAAAGGTGATGAGTTTTGTCAGTCACCGGACAACTACCTCAAAGAGGAAAACTTTATGATATCTTTTCTATCCTTTGCAACAGAAATGACTGGCAGTAGTAAGAAGGCCTGTGACTGGGCTGTGAAGACTCCATCACCCCACTGCAGACACTCAGTGGGCAGGCCTCCCTTTGGTCATACACACGTGTGTCAGAGACCTAGCTGGTACTATTTTGAGATTAGCAGTTTCTTGAAATAGCTCTACAATCACTTCGTGTCCCTAATGTGTAAAATTTATCTTCCTGGAAAGGTGCACATTCCTCTTGGGAGTTATATGCTCAAAAATCACAGGTCGTTAATTATCATTTTCCCCAACAGAGAAGAAATGTGAATTTCTTGATGTGCTTAGGGAGCTTCAGGTTGGTAAAAGAGGAACTCGGTGCCCTAATTTAGGTCGGGCAGTTAGGGGAGGCTTTCTGAGGGACTAATACCTGCAGAGTCGAGAAACCGAAGCTGGTGAAGGACAGAAACATCCATCAAAGCAGAAGGAGGGTCATATGCAATGGCCGTAAAGTATGAAAGAACTAGGCTACTCTGATGACGGAGAGAAGGCCAATGCGGCCGCTGGATGGCAGGTTCCTGGGCAAGTGTAGGACTGACCTGGAGCACAGCACAGCAGGGCGCAGCACTGATGGGGGGCAGAGGCCGAACACTCAGGGTCAAGGAAGGTCTGATGCAAAGACCCAAAGGGTTTTAAACGCAGTGGTTACTTAATAATTTTTTTAAAAGATTTTATTCATTATTTTCAAAGAGAAGGGCTGAGAGAAAGGAAGAAAGGGAGAGAAGCATCAATGTATGCTTGGCTTTCACCCGCCTCCAGCTACGGACCTGGCTGGAGACCTGGCTTGCAACCTGGTTATGTGCCCTGGCTGGGAATCGAACCAGCGACCTTTGGGTTTACAGGCTGGTGCCTTATCCCCTGAGCCACACCAGCCAGGAATTATAATTTTTAAAGATTATTTACAAGATTATTATAGGGGAGAAGAATTGGAGTGAATCAAGAGGCAGCAGAGACATCAGTTAGGAGTCCAAATGAGAGAATACGGAAGCTTAGAGTAATCGATGTGGGAATAGAAGTAGATGAATTTGAAATACATTTTGTAGGGAGGATCTACATTAATTTTCTGATGAAGCGAATTTAAGGGATGAAGCAAAGGAATAAATGAAGGACAACCATAAGATATAATAATTACCAACCACTTCCAGGCCCAGCCCTGTCCTAATGAGGTACATGGGATCTCTCATTTACTGTTCAGAACAATCCTCTTCGGTGGACACTCCTAACATCACAGTCCCACAGGTGGAGAAAAAGAGACAACAGACGGGGAAATAATTCACCCAGTGCTATACAGCCAGTGAGTGTGCATCCCAGATTCGTATCCTGAATCCAGAACCCACAACCCAGAAAATGATTCCCAAGAACCTTGTTTGAGCAACTGGGAACATGGAATAAGAAGGAGAGAAAAAGAAAGAAAATCAGCAATGGCGTGAATCTGGACTTGCAAGTGATTTCCCAAGGGCTTAGTAAAAGAAAAAAACTCTAAAGAAAAATCCATTACTACCATGCTAAAGGGGCAGCGGGGAGGAGGAGATGCCATTGATGAAGCACCAGCTTTAAGAAATTTCAGGAAGATAACTTTCTGGTGTACAGTCTCAACCTGAAGCCTGAGAACTACTCTCTAGAGAAAGGTTCCTCTTGGGCAAAGGTTTTTAACCTCAGCCTGTCAACAGAACTCTGGAATTCTGAAGTCATATCGCACGAGAAAAAATTCATCTTTGCTTTCAATTACCTTAAGCTGAAACGCAGCATGTTTTCAAGTATAAATGTACACAATAAACGTCAATATAATCACAAGTAACTCCAGCTTTGTCACTAATGGAAATCATTGCCACTTTCACATTGGCACAATAGTTACTGCAGATATTTCGAACTATCATTTATATTCATACCTACTTTGAAACAATAGTAGTTACTAAACCCACCACTAAACCTTATTATCGAATAAAGAAATGCAATATATTACTGCATCACAAATTTGTAAAATATTTTGGTAGCTAACATAATTTGTTTTATTTGCAGTTCCACGTATATTATTGTATGCACTTAAAGCGTATTATTCTGACAAGAGATCCAGAGCTTCACCAGGCTATCAGAAGTGGCCACGGTGAGAAAGCAGGTAAGACCTTATTCAAGAGCATGAGGCCTCTAACTGCAAGTCATGATCCATTAGTGGCTTGTGTACTCAGCTGTGTGGGTCATGACCAGATTTTGAATAAGTTTGCAAACACACACACACACACACACACACACAACCAAATAAAAAGACCAGAATAAACAGCACATAGTAAGATAAGCATTGTTTTATAAAATGTGTGTGTGTGTGTGTGTGGTGTGTGTACACATATTGGGTCATGATGTAAAATGTCCTTCTCCCCATGAGTTGTGATCAAAACTGTCAGAAACATACTGCCCTAGAGTGGTTCTCAAAGTTCGCCATGAATGAGCCTCATCTGCAGGACTTGCTAAAACACATGTGTGGGGGAGTGGGGGGCCGGTGCTGACCAGTTTCTGATTCAGTGGGTATAGGATGTTTGGCTTCAGAATTTGCATCTCTGGCAATTTTGTAGGTGATGTTAATGCTGCCGGTTCAGAGGCCAAATTCTTTGACCCACTGCTCCAGACCAATGTTCTCCCTACTTTACTGCATACGTGAATCCCCTGGGAATCTTGTTAAAATATAGATTGAGCAGGTCTGGGTGGGGCCTGAGACCCCGCATTACTAAAGTGTTCCCAGGTGGAGCAGATGAGGCTTGAAAGTGAGGCAGTGACCAAAGCATATTGGTAAGCTCAGAAGAGAAACTTTCTAACCAGGAGTAAAACGCACCCAAGGGCTCCCCTGCAGGAAGTGGTCCATACTATGCCAACTGCGGGGAACCCGAATTGTGATTCAGGACTAATCTAATCAGAGCATTAACATTCTCGGACTCGCCTCCTGAAAGAAAATGCATTCTGCTCAAGCGAATGGTTCTTCAGGATGAGAGCCCCACTGATGGAGCCTGTCACTGCGCCAAGGGTTGTAAATCCTCACCCTTCTCTACGATTTTTGCAAGTCTTGGCAAAATTCTATCTGAAGTAGCTTGATAGATGACCCACATAATTCAGCACTACTTTTCCCTTCTGTGTTACTAATTGAATAAAATTAATGCATTTGTTGTATCACTGGCATTTTAGAAACATAAATAGCATTAATAAATATGGGACATGAAGTAACATTAGCAAATGGACTGTCAGATGATCCAGATTTCAATCCCAGCTTGGACTTCCACTCAATCACACACTAATGTTTAATTTAGCCTTTGGACTTCAGCTTCTTTCCTGATCAAGAGCACTATTAAAAGTTACCTGTAAAGTCCCTTTGAATTCTGAAGCACAAAGATGCTTCACGCTTCTGAACCACCTGCACAGATATTTTATTAAGGAGGAATAACAGAAATCTTTTCCTTGTGGTAAAATTATAATGACATGATCACCAAAATGTGCTTGAAATTAAAAAGCAGGTCAACCATTGAGTGGACAGGATGGCCCTGGCCGGACAGCTCAGGTGGTTGGAGCATCGTCCTGGACACCAAAGGTTGCAGGTTTGGTTCCCGGTCAGGGCACATGCTTAGATTGTGGGTTCAATCCCCAATCTGGGCACATACAGGAGGCAACTGATCAAAGCTGCTATCTCACATCAATGTTTCTCTTTCTCCCTTCCTCCTTCTCTAAAATCAATAAACATATCCTTGGGTGAGGATTTTTAAAAATGGACAAGACAAATAAAATCTCTCCCTTACATGTTACAAGGCTTTTCAAATATCCAAAGAATTTGCACTTGCATTATCCAACTCTCAACATTACAGATTAGAATTACACATTTTAGACACTCAAAAAATGCTACTGATGTAAAGTCATTCCTTTTAGCTACAAAACAACCAAATGAAAGCAGAACACTGCAGGCAAATATGAATAGAAAGAAAGTGGATGTGTGGGAGGGGAATAGTAGGGTCAGAGAAGGATGTGGTGGAGATTGGGTGGGAGTCAAGTTTGTGAAGGGTTGTGTGTTCCCTTGTTTCCTTTTCATTTCAACTCCAGCATGATGTTCAGGGGATGGGAGAGAGCCTTCTAGTCAGTCCAAACTGAGTATTATAAGATGCCTTAGGCCAAAGAAGATTAAAAACCTAATGAAAGATTATAAAAATATTTCACTACTCACTCAAAACCAACACTAAATTCCAACATTCACCCTCCACATCAGTTCAGCCCCGTGTACCCCTACTGTCCGGGCCCATGGAAACAGGGCACCACCATGCCAATTTAAGTGTAGGCCCCAGTGCTACAAAAAGCTATGATATACAGGCTGAAATATGTCCCCCAAAATTCCTATATTGAAGTCCTAACCCCCAGCACCTTTGATGTGATTCGCTATCTGGAGACAGGCCCATAGGTTCATTAGGATGGGCCCTAACCCAATATGACCGGTGTCCTTATAAGAAAAGGAGATTAGGACACAGACACAGAAGGAAGACCATATGAAGAAACAGTGAGATGGCAGCCATCTGCAAGCCAAGGAGAGATGCTTCAGAAGAAACAAGCCCTGCTGACACCTTACCCTTTGACTTCTAACCTCCTGATCTGTGGGAAAGTTGTCACTGTCTAAGTTACCCAGTCTGGTGTAGTTTACTACATCAGTCTAGCAAAGTAATACATCAGGGAAGGCTGAAAGAATTAGGCACAAATGGGAAGTTAGTTAAAATGATAGGTAATTTAAGTTCTATAGAAAGGGAACAGAACCAATCCAAGTCACACTACAGAGTACTCAAAGGCCAGGAAAGGGGGAAGGAGGGGAGAGGAATGGCTAAAACACGTAGGTCTGGTGAAAAGGAATGGTTATCAAGCAGTTAGATCCCTAGATCTCTACCTCTGCTTTATTAGGCACTGCACCTCCCCCATCCGGGCACAAGATCTTCACTGGGGAGATTTTCCAAAGAACATCTCTGGCCTGGCGGACACCCAGGATGTCATCGTGGACACAGGGATTTGTTGGCTGGATGCTTGCTTAGACTTCCCTCACAGAACGCACCCTAGACTGTGCCCTACCAGCTGGAGATCTGAAGAGCTTTCTCTGCAGAATGCAACCAGCCCAAGAAGACGTAAATAATTAAATCAGGGGCCCCCTAACGAACAGCCTAACCAGATCCTCCTACAGGGAAGCTCAGAACTTCCAATTGCCTACTCGGACCCCACTATTCCATTAATTTCCATAATTTTCATGACTATGGTGTGTTTTGAAACTTATAGGCCAGCTACTTGGAATGTTCTTCAACTTCGGTTTGTCATGACATTTCCCCATGATTAAATTCAGATTATGAACCTTTGACAGGAATATCACAGAAGTGATGATGTTCTCTTTTCAGCCTACTTAAAGGCCCAGGACTACAATTTGTCCTATTACTGATCACAGCCACTCTGATTTCAGGCTTCTCCAGTGTGAACTTCAGCTTTTTCTCTCTGTCATCAACTAGTATGCTGTGGAAAGATGCTTAGAAACCATAAGCATCTTGTTCCTCAACAAACTTTCAGATTATAAATTTACTTTATCAATATGAACTGAATTTCCTATTTTATCCAATGGGTTGTAATCCATTACTTTTGTTGTTTATGTCAATGTCCAAAATACCTAATTCTGGCCAGTAGAAGCTCCTTCTAGGTGGCTTCTGTGTCTTTTTGATATGTTCCCGTTATTCTCTAGGTACTTCTTTACTTTCTGGTACAGAAGGAAATTCCAGGATTCTTCTCTCTGGAATCAGCCACTTCTTAAAAATGTAAAATAAAAATAAAATTAAATAAGAACTTGGTTCCTTTTAGTGAATAATATTATTTAGAATTTAAATACAAAAACTAGATGCTGAGTGGTTGAGTGTGCTTATTTTAGAGGGAGGAGAAAGGGGGATACCTACTCATAGACCAACTCAAGGGACAGGTTTAAAACAGACACACATGTGGGCACACACAGGCACACCTGCTGTAAGCTGCATGAGGGCCTCCCAAGATGTCCACACCCTCACCACTAAAAGCTGTGAATGTGTTTTATATGCCAGACTTTGAAGCTGTGATTAAGTTTCTTGATAGGAAATTATCCTGATTACCTAGGTGGGGCAAATATTGAGACAGAAAAAAAGAAAGTCAGGGGAAAGCAGAGTGTGAGAGGACACTCTTGCTATTAGATGGGGAAAGGGACCCAGGGCCAAGGAATGCAACCCTAGAGGCTGATTCTCCCTTAGAGCCTCCAGTGGCACCACTGCCCCACTGGCACCTGGACTTTAGCTGCCAATACCCATTTCGGACAGCTGGCCCCGGAACTATAAGGTAATATGTACATTTTCTTTGCTTTAAGCTACCAAGTGTGTGGTATTTTGTTATAGCAGCCACAGGAAATGAATATGGACACACAGTGAAATTTCTATTCAAATTTATATACATACTTTTATACCTATGTTTACTTCTATATCTATCTAATAAGAACTCCATGAGTTCACATGACTATCTTTTCCATAAGGATGCTTCTGTTGCTTTCAAGTATAAATGAGGGAGTTGTTAATGAAATAATCATAAGATTTAAGGTTAGTTGTTATTCCACTGTACTGTTCCTTGTTACTGCAGTTCACCCAAATACACTTTGCTCTAAAATTTCTTTGTAAAGACATATACTTTGCTCTTCCACTATAATCTAAAAAGTTGTATTGAAACAAACAAAACCATCTATTCCTTCAGGCTATAAAGAAACTCAAATCATGTCATGTGCAACTTTTTTCCTTTTAAAAATATATTTGACTGGTTGGTGTGGCTCAGTAGATTGGCACTGGCCTGCGAACCTAAAGGTCACTGGTTTGTTTCCCAGCCAGGGCACATAACCAGGTTGCAAGCCAGGTTTTCAGCCAGGTCCTTAGCTAGAGGCAGGAGACAGGCAGCCATACACTGATGTTTCCCTCCCTCTCTTTCTCCTTCTGTCCTTCTCTCTGACAATAATGAAAAAATCTTTTAAAAATAAAATAAAAATAAAAATATATTTGATATACACCTGTATATAAACAAGTGTCAAGAACACTGGTGTCTGAGAAGAAGGGGTTTGCCTGTGTAATATCATCCCCTACAGCCAGGCTAACTGGACAGAGATGCCAAAAGCCAGGCACAGCTCCATGTACAATTGGGACAGAGGGCCTGTCAAGAGTACAAAAGGCCAGAAACAGCCAGGAGACAAACGGGGTAACAGAAAGACCAAATCTTTGACTTTTAAAGGTTAGAAGCAGCATGGAAACCAAAGGGCAGAGCAGGAAACGGAACAACAAGGCCGAGGAAAGGCAGCAGGCAACAGACTCAGCAACTGGGCTCCTCTGCTCACTCCCCATCCCTGCTGTCGGCCTTTTTCAACTGTGTGAGCACACAGACAAGGGCTGGACGCAGGGCCTTTCTCAAAGCCCCTGGAGGGCCATTCTCATCTTCCCTCCAGATGCTGTCTATTCACTCTGCCCCTTTCCTGAAAGCACACTCCCCTGGGACAAGGCCAGCGAGGGCTTAGCAGACATGGAGTGGGGAGCCAGCCTAAGGAGCAGCCAGGGCTTGGGGGCAGAGACCCAGTCACCAGCTGTCTGTGGTGCCAGGCATGTGAAGTCCAAGGGAAGGACATAAAGCCGGCCTCTGGCTGACTCAAAGGACTCTTCCCTTGGTAATCAGCATCTTGGAGACAGTTTGTCCTTGTCTGATCACACTGGGAGATTTGATCCAGGAACTGTGCATGCCCTGGGCAAGGCTCTGAATCCACAACATAGTATGACTTACAAATGATGAGAGCGGCTTTATTTTTTTTGGAATTGATATAGGAAGTTAGGGGCTCGGGAACTAGCACAATAAATATTCCTTTGTAACAAAGCCTCCCATAAAACAACTGTTAAGACAAAGGGATTCAGTTTCCCCACAGCTCCTTCATTGTGGCTAGACTCACTATAATGTTGGAGAGCTTCAAATGAAGCATTGAAAAGAAAATTAGCAACCAGCTCTGACAGTGTGGCTCAGTGAGTTGGACTACATCCCACAAAGCAAAAGGTTGTGGGTTTGATGCCTGTTCAGGGCACTTGCCTGGGATGCGGGTTTGGTCCCTGATTGGGGGCTGTGCAAGAGGCAACTGATGGATTTCTCGCACACATCGATGTTTCTCTCCCTCTTTCTCCCTCCCTTCCCTTCTCTCTAAATATAAATAAATCTTTAAAATATGTACTAAATCAAAAGAAAGGAAAGTTTCCAACCAACCAGTATTAGTTCCTGATATATCCTCAGCCTTTCCCCCGGTTTGACAGGCAGGAATGGCAGATGGGTGGACTGGGTGACAGCAACCGCATACACCCAGGGATTCAGGTCTGACCTAAGTCCGCCTACTGCCCACCTTTTCACCATCTTCAGGCTTTGGGCCTATGTGCTTCTGATTATGTTAAACTCATAAATGAAGTGGACAGTATAAAGACCCTGGCTTTAAAAAGAAAAGCACATATTTTTAAGGCTTTGAACACAGCTTACTTGCTACAGACTCAGGGTTTTTACTCAGGAGGCTGGAGCTCTGAAAGTGCAGGGAGCCCTGAGGACTGAAGTTGGGCAACTGGAAGGAAGACAAATGCCACCAAAAACTTGAAAATCAGTCCTGCCTAATCAGGATCCCTCTGAGGAAATTAACCAGACTCTGATCCAGTAACATTCATACATGCTCCTCTACGGATTCGAAAAACAGAAGGAAGGTTAAGTACTAAGAAAACATCGAAACAAGTACCACGCAAAGTAGACTACGGGCTCACAGTAAGTGTTCATAAATATTTTTGCTGAGTCCCTATAACCTCAGAAAAGCCTTGAAAACCTTGGCAGAAATACCACTAAGAAATTACATAAACTAAGCGTCAACCTGATTCACCAAAATCTAAGCTTTGCAAACTGCAAAAGCATCTTTAGTTATTTCAAAGGTTCTAGTAACTTCTGAAACAAAATTAAATCCACTCTTCATTTTTTAAAACCCTGTCCTTTGGCACTTTGACAAGAAAAAAAAAAATGGTGTTAAATATGAATTCAAGGTATGAATCTTGAGAGGTCTTCTCACCTTAGTCAGCTACAACTTTATTTCCCTTAACTTCAAAGTCAGCTCAGGGTGGCTGCAATGTATTTTAGTGACGTACAGAATACCCACGACTGGCTTTCGCAAATAAGACATGCTAAAGATTTTTCTTGATAAAGGTTAAGAAAATCAGCCTTAATTTTCTTCTCCTCCAAGGAGGTATGTGAGTGATTAAATAAATTAACCCAACATTCTTTTCTACTCATAAAGTGTTTACCCAACTTGCATGTAGGGAGAAAAAGTGCCTCTGGACAAGCCCAAACATTCTGAAAGTCATAAAAATCCAGGCTGTAATCTAAGCTAAAATAGTACATGAAATACTGGAAATAATACAATCATTGTACTAATTTCCACAACAAAATATACAATCCACTTAAGTCTTATCAAAGCAAAATGTCTCCAACCAAGCATGTGCCCCTTGAAAAACACCAAATGTATCACAAAGAAAATCAGAAGAGAGTCCCATTCACCACCCTGCGAAGCATCTGGTTCTGCCCACAGGACATAAATCCTGACCAGACAATACCAGGAACCTCATCCCAGGATGTTACCAGATGCCTATTATGAAAAATGTGTGTGCACTCAGATGGAAAGGTCTATAAAACACAAGTCTGTCACGTGAAGGCAAAGAAGGACACCAAAGAAAATATAAGGTCCTGGAAATAGAAATTTAACAAAAGATTTCAAGTCAATTCTCAAACAAGTAACACTATCAATGGTTTTGATTAAAAATTTTTCATGAAATTTTTAATTTTAACTTAAAGCAATATAGGAAAGTGAAATATATTATGTGGGTCCTTATTACCCTTGTTAATAACCAGTAAAGTCATTTCTTCAAAATGTCAATTAAGGCAAGATGCATTAATTGCCCAATATTTCACTGATAATTTCTCAGCATTCAGCTTCAACAGTCTTGAAGGAAAGTCTATAGGTAAAAGGCATACAGAAACTGACAATCTGGACTTCTCCAAAGATCTGCATTCTTTAAACATAAGCACTGTTCGGATATTCACACAACTGCAACTCTAAAAGGTTCCCATTTTCCATGTTTAGCTCTTATACAAACACAAACTACTCACTTGTAAGCCAAAATGAGTCAACTTCTTGGAAGCAAACTGCTTACATAGGCATGTTAAAAGTAAACAATTCAAGGGGAGAGCAGGGGGAATGGGATGAATGTAATACAACAACAATAAAAGTAAAGAATTCAAAAAAAAAAAAAAAGCTTTAAAAAAACCTTCCCCGTATCTAACAATTACTAGCATTCTCTACATGTAATAAATATTTATTTCTAGATATTAAAAAAAAAAAAAAAGTTAACTCTTTCAGGACTTTTAGGTCCTGTTTGGTCAATTATCTCATCAGGGACCTCAGGTTATTGTCTGGTGACTGACAAAGCCTCACCCACAGAAGCAGGAGATCCAAGAATTGTCTTGTTCTGACTCATATTTAGGAAAGATAACACAGAAGTGAAACATTCTAGAGCTGTTTTTTTTTTTTTAACCTTGAGCTGAGCAAGCTTTTTCACTGCCTTTAGAGGGAGAGATAAACATCAATGAGTGAGAGAGATAGCTATGAGAAAGAGAAACATCAATTGGTTGTTTCTCATACATGCCCTGACCTGGGATCAAACCTGCAACCTAGGCCTGTGCCCTGATGGGGAATCAACCTGCAACCCTTTGGCCGACAGGATGATGCCCCACCCCATTGGGCCCAGGGCTAGAGCAGTATTTCTGCTGGTCCAGGCACGGCCTGCAACACAGCACCAGGGACGCTTGTGGATAAACTACAGCTTGCTGAGCTAAGCAGGCGCACTGAATCCGATTCCTGGAAGTGGTGCAGGAGAACCTGAATTTTTACCTAACGCCTCGAGTCATCCTTAGGCATACTGAAACCTGAGAGCGCTATCCTGGAGCATCGTGGGGGATACCACGGACTCCCCAGAAAGCACTAAGGAACAGCAGGGCTGGCAGCAAGGAATAAAGTCCACTCTTTTAGGCCAACTCCACCACCCCTACAACACAAGCCACAACCACAAAACACCCGGGAAAACGTACCATTAGGCTTCCTCGCTTATTGTGGCTATTTTACAACTGATATTAAAGTTGTTAGTTGCTATTAACAATGGCCTTATACCTCTGCAGTGAGTAAGGCAACGCTGTTAGCCTCAAAGTTTCTTTTGGACCCAAGCAATGCGAGAAGTATGGGAAGTGTCCCTTGCTACACAGTGCAGGTCACCCTCCCAGGCGCTGGATTCCAACAGGCAGTGCACAAGCTAAAGAGTCATGAGTGCATGCAAACTGCCTTTGTTCTTGGATAAAGCACGCTGAAGAATGAATAATTCACCAAGAGATTTCTTCACTTTCGTAGTTTAATGACATCAACACACACCTACATTCCACACAGTCTCTGAGCACCAGAGCTTCTGAGGATTAGACGCCTGTTCTATTTTTACATCTATAATTGGAATATAAAAATAACATGATAAACTATATTTTTAGGTAGAGTTCAAGTCATTCTTAGTGCTCTACTAAATATTATTAACACTTAATTCTAAAAATGCTTGTTCGGGCTTGCTGGAAACCTAGAAAATGACTTGTTCCTATGGAAAAATTAAAGCAGAGTTCCAAATAATAAATTTACAAATAAATTTTGAGAATCGCATATGAGAAGCAGAGGCTGCCTATACATTATTTTTTAAAGATTGTATTTACTATTTTTAGAGAGAGGGGAAGGGAGAAAGGCAGAGAGGGAGAGAAACGTCAATGTATGTTTGGTTGCCTTTCACCTGCCTCCAGCTACAGACCTAGCTGGAGACCTGGCTTGCAACCTGGTTATGTGCCCTGACTAGGAATCGAACCAGTGACCTTTGGGTTCACAGGCCAGCACCTATCCACTGTGCCACCAGCCAGGGCCTTGCCTATACATTTTACTTAGGCATATGATAAAATCTGGTTAACTGAGGTTGATAGTTCACATCAATTCATGAACAAAGACTGCTGATGTGGGTCTGCTTACAGATTTCTAATTTTGCTTGGGGTGGGGCGAGAACAAATCATCTGTACAAGAGAAAAGGAAGAATATAAGGAGGTGGTGGTATTATTAGTATAACACTCCCCTTATTTGGAACACAAATCCAACAAACAGATATTCAGAACACAGGAAGTAGATTTTCAGAGTGGCCAAAGTGGCAACATTTAAAAGTTCATGCAAATTGAATATAGGTATTTTATTCAGGAAAGCCCTTTGGGGTTCTTAAATGTGGAGAATTTTGGTAATTTTTATTATTTTCTAACTCTTGTTGAACTCTAGTTTATTAGGGAGAAGGGCTAACAGCAAAAAATCACTATCAAAAATCAAAAATGAGCCCTGGCTGGTGGCTCAGTGGATAAGGCACCAGCCTGTGAACCCAAAGGTTGCTGGTTCGATTCCCAGCCAGGGCACATAACAAGGTTGCAAGCCAGGTCTCCAGCCAGGTCTGTAGCTAGAGGCAGGTGAAAAGCAACCATACATTGATGTTTCTATCCCTCTCTTAACTCCCTCCCTCTCCCTAAAAAACATAAATAAAATCTTAAAAATCAAAAATGACAACCACCAAGTCTAATGGACAAATGATAAAAGACAACATAAACAATGAAAGACATGCATAGACACAGAGTGTTTGCAACATATATTTAAGTATCCAAGATATAACTAATTCCAAGAGATCAATAAGAAAAAGACACATGAAAAGAAAAACAGTCAGAAGGTAAAAACATTCTGAGAAAAATCAATACAAATGAGTAACCTCATTCACCCTCAGTGAAATATTAAACAAAAGTTACCATTTTCACCCCATCATATTGACAAAGATGAAATGTATGAAAATAATATAATTTCCTCATCTGGAAGAAACAATAGTCTGAATTCCAAAGGTTTTTGAAAGGATAAAAGAAGATAACAGGGCCCAGACATAATAAATGTCCAACAGGTGTTAGTTGCTGCTGTCACCATTATTAATCATCATTATCGCTATACTTGTATTTCTATAGGGGCGTGCAAAAGGAGGTTTACACTTGTTACAAATAAATAATACAATAATTAATAAATAACAATACAAGCATGAACTGTGTTTCACATACAACTGTAAACCTACTTTCCCTCACTGTGTGTATTATTTCATTTACATCTCTCTCTTATTCAACTATAAGCCCTTGAAGGTCAGGAATTGAGTGTGTATTTTAAATACCTTTTACTCAATATTATTAACATATTTTCATTTCACTAGTACATATATAATAATGTACTGTATGAATGTAAAATAATTTTAATTTATCAATTTCTTACTATTACAAATAACGCTGCCTGATTAACTTTCTACACATTTCTTTACATCCTCTTCTGACTGCTGGGC
The DNA here is from genome assembly GCA_004026585.1 of Noctilio leporinus. Taxonomy (NCBI): domain Eukaryota; kingdom Metazoa; phylum Chordata; class Mammalia; order Chiroptera; family Noctilionidae; genus Noctilio; species Noctilio leporinus. The sequence continues at coordinate 50,637 of PVIW01007331.1, read as the reverse complement.
TGGGAAATCCCCAAGAAGTGGGATGTGGGGGCAAAGGAAATGCACACTTAAAAACTCTCGATATGTGCTTCTCAGCTGTTCTCAGATCCTGCACCAGCAGGGAGCAAGAACTATGTTTCCAATCATGCCTGAACCCCTACCCAAATCACAGTTCTTAGACCATTTTAGACATGTAATAAGTTGGGTGAATGGGAGAAAGGTAAGAGGGAAGGAGAAAATGGAATCATTTGAAGAACGCAAGGCTGCTGGGGAAGTGCGGAACAGGTCAGGAAGGGACAGCTAGTCACACTAAGCTGGTGACAGGACGTAAGGGAAGCTGAGAAGAGGGAACCAGGTGAGTGCTTCTCAAGCTGCAGTGAGCACACCAAATGCCTGGGGATCTTACCAAATTCTAGTTCATGTTCAACAGAGCTGGGATGGGGCCTGAGGCTGCATTTCTAAAAACGCTCCCAGGTAATGCTAACGATGTTGGTGCATGGACTGTATTTTAAAGAGTAAGGAAGCAGATGATTACAGAAGAGGCAGATTCGCACTAAAGAGTTACCAATGTGAGGCTAAAGAGTTTGAACCTTGGTATTCAATTATTTTGGCAGTTAATTTAAGGGAGAGGATATATCAGAAGTTTCTGAGCAATGAAGACCCAACCACTAGAGAAAAATCAGCTAAGAAAAATCTGCATGCCATATTGCTAACCAAGTCTTTCTTAGGATATGGTTTATTTTGTTTGTCACTTCAGCATTTTCTGTTTTGGTTAATATTATGTATAAACTTGAGTCTTCTACAGACTAAATATATTGTTAATAATGGAAGAGACAATTAACAGACAAAAACAAAAGGATTAAAAGTTCTGTACTTCCTTACTGCCCTGCCCTTGATCTCTGGCCCATTCAGATGAGGCCACACTGCAAAGCTCCTGGTCACTGCTTTACCACTGTTTGTGGTGGCAACCGGGGGCCCCTTAGAGCCCCTGTTTATAAAAATGACACAGGAGTAACCAAGTGCTAAGTACCCCCCACCACACTCCCCTCCCTAACACCATGACTACAACTACAACTACTTTAAAGTCAGCAAAAACGAGTGCCAGTTATTAAAGCACATGTCGATCACCTCCACACGTCTAAGCTTCCAACTCAAGAAGTGAAACCAACTCAGGGAAAGCCAGTCCAAGATAAGAACAGCCTAGGCAGAGTCTACACCCCCAAGAGCTAATGCCATGTCAAGCCTTCATCTCTGTGAATGATCATCATCACTGGAAAGCTGACAGGCAGAGGGCAGCATGTGCTGAATTTCTTCCTGCTATTCCACTACGACCTGAAACAGAAGAGATGTAAAGAAGAGACAGAGCCCTGGCTGGTGGCACAGTGGATAAGGCACCAGCCTGCAAACCCAAAGGTGGCTGGCTCGATTCCCCAGCCAGGGCACATAACCAGGTTGCAAGCCAGGTCTCCAGCCAGGTCCATAGCTGGAGATAGGTGAAAGGCAACCACACAGCGATGCCTCTCTCCCTCTCTGCCTCTTTCCCTTCCTCTCTTTCTAGAAATAATGAATTAAAACTCTTTAAAAAAAAAAAAGAGAGAGAAAGAGACAGAAGTAAGTTAAGCTGAACTCAATACCTAACCTTGGCATTTTGGAGAACATCCTCTCTTCTATACAGTCTTGCTTCAGAATGCAGCAGTTCCCAAAGTTCTCATGAGGCTCTCTGGCAGGAAATCACTGCTTGCCAAAGCTTATGAGATCACCAAGTTAATAATAAATGAACCTGTACATAGGGAACCAGCATGACAAAGAAACCTAAGGGTCTTAGGTAAGTGAACCTTAGGCTGAGACACTTCAGGTGTTTGCCATATTGGTGTGTAGCGATATAACCGATTTGGAAGGTAACTTGCCTATCTTCGTTAAAATATGGAAGGTACATATCCTTTTAACAACTCTACTTGTAGGAATTTATTCCACAAAAAAAATTTGATGCCAAAGAGGGTGGTAAAATGATGTTCAGCAAAATATGAGAAATAGCTTCGACGTCTATCAACAGGGGTCTTGTTAACCATCCTGGGATATAATGCAATACAACAGAGATATTAAGAAAAGATTGAGGAAGACTTTATGTGCTATACTAGACTATCTCTAAGATATGTTAATAAGTAAAAAGAGTAAAGTGGAAAACAGTATGTAGAATATGGGATTATTTATGGAATAGAGGAAATGTGACAGACTATCTCTGGCAACGGACTCCGCAGAAACTGGGTTTCTAGGATTACAGACTTGCATTTTATAGCTCCTACCTTGTTATTTGTACATATGTATGTATCACAGACCATGTGTTATTTCCAATTTGGGGGGTGATTTGTTGTTGTTTTTCTTAAGTTTCCCAATGCATGAGTGTTGAAGGAGTTACAGAAAATCTTATGCATTTTCCCATGAAGGAAAATTGCAGATCAATTTCACAAAACTAAATGTAAAAATCCTAAACAAGAAATTAGCAAAGTGATTTCAACAATATATTTAAAAGATAATCCATCAGACCAAGCTGGCTTTATCCCAAGAGTGCAAAACTATTTTAATTTTAGAACTCAATGGAATTTACCACATTGATAAATGAAAAGGAAGAAAAACTTAAAAACCCACGTGATTATCAGAACATATGCAGAAAATATTTGGTAAAATTCAACATCAATTTGTCATTTGTAAAAGAAGCCTTAGCAAACCAAGTACCGACAGGAACTTCTAGAATCTGATAAAGGCATTATAAAACAATCCACATTAAGTAAGCATCACACTTAATGGTAGAATTCTCCTACATGTCCTACAGCAGACAATACAAAGGAGTTTACCAGTGGCTCTTACCCCTTTATGGGAGGTCACCCCAAAAATACCCTGCATATGATTTCAGGGTATTTCATGACATAATACACTTCAGAACTTCCAAAGCCAGAAGCTTCACAAATCCCAAGGAAGAAGCCTTAAAGTACTATATATTTTGATAGTACTACCCCATAGTACTATCAGATAATTGGTACTAAAATTAGACTCTATACACTTAGTGTTCAGGAAAACTTGAATGGGTCCTCAGCCCACACTCTGCAGCCCTGAACAATCTGGCTCCAATCTCCTTTTCCAGCTTTTACCTCTCATTGCTCCTCTAAACTAACCAGAAGTATTCCTCTACTCAGTGTTTAATGCCTGTGACTCGTCCCCACCCTCTTCTCCAAGCTCACATACAGCCAAGAGAGAAATGAGGGTCAGGGCATCACCTTTATGATGGATAGAGCTGCTTAGAAAAAATGTCTATAGATCTATGACAAGAACTGACAGGCTTCCTGGACAGTCACTGGCACATCTAGACAACTCTAGGCCACCCTAGCAGGACCTGACTCCAAACAGAGAGGCCCAACAGGGGCTGAGCTGAGGATCTTCATTCTTTCTACCCAGTTCACCATAAGGACTACCGACGGCTGTGACAGCTGCCTTGTTACTTGCTATTCAGCTCTTTCATCTTCAAGGTACAGTACAGGTCCCACCCCTGACCTGAAACCATCCCATCCCAGACACCATTTATCACGTTATCCTTTCCTTGAATTCCCATAGCAACCGATGCCAGTGCTGCAGTCCTAGCTCCTATATATACTGAAGGGGGTGGGGGGTCCATCAAGATAAAATAGACAGTAAGTCCCCTGATCCTAGGACTCTGATTTATCTCTCTTTGAATTTTCTTCATGTAGATGCATGTCCTGAAAAAAGACAACACTCAACTATCCGCTGAATTTTGAAAAATCATTAATGTCAGAATGTGGAGTATAGTCTTTGATAGGTAAGAAGGAGTCCTAATTAAGGGGGAAATATGATCAAGAGGTGTTTTCTGAAGATCAACTGTAAATGGCATATCTGGTTAGAATGTAAGATACAAAGAAGACACAAGAGAAAAGATTTTTAAAAAGAGAAGCAAGAGCCCTGGCTGGTGGCACAGTGGATAAGGTGCTGGCTTGAGAACCCAGAAGTCGCTGGTTCGATTCACCAGCCAGGGCACATAACCAGGTTGCAAGCCAGGTCTCCAGCCAGGTCCATAGCTGGAGGCAGGTGAAAGACAAACATAATGATGTCTCTCTCCCTCTCTGCCTCTCTCTAAAAATAATAAATAAAATCTTTTTAAATAAATAATTAAAAATAAAAAGAGAAGCAAGAGACAAAACTACAGTTATTAGATGTAATTTGAAAAACAATTCTTTGAATGTCAGAATAATAATCATTAAAAAAAAAGAAAGAAAGAAAGCTGTCTGACAAAGACAACTGAATAAAAATAATGAAAACACATTAGGAAATAGGGTTGTGGGGTAGGTCATTAGGTGATAATAAACTGATACTTCCATGTATTGGTAACACAATAGAAGGTATAAGTTATTTCTATACTCTTTCTCTATGTGACCAACGGACCCCAATTAGGTCCTTATGAGAGTTCCAAATCCACCTGAAAAGAATAATGAAGATAACTCAAAGAGCTGAAAATGAGACTTCTAGAGAGAGTAAAAATGCTTAGAGCAAATATAAAAATTTTTTTCTGAGGGATAATAATATTCTTGAAAGACTAGAGGATAAAGAGAATATAGCAGACATTTTACAACTCTTGAAAAATGGAGAAATTCAGCAACAGAGAAATTTTAGCTAAAAACGAAGGAAAAAAATCTCAAAACATAAGCATTGTTAATGGAACAATGGCAGAGAAAATACTATCTTTTCTAATTAGTTAAGTCAATACTTAGGAATACACACAGTTGTATCAGCACAATGGGACGGTAATACATAACATAGAAAAGGTCATAATTTCAGCTATCTAAAGACCAAAGACAACAATGACAACAACAAAAGAAGAGCCGTAAAAATTAAATATACGCATGAAGTATTTGTGGATATAAATATTCCTCTACAAAGGTCTTTAAAATTGCCATCAAGGTATTTTATCTGTCCCCCAAATAGCAAGATAAATCAGATATCTTAACAAAATACTTCTAACCCTGGCTAGTGGCATAGTGGATAAGGCACCAGCCTGCGAACCTGAAGGTCACCTGTTCAATTCCCACCCAGGGCACATAACCAGGTTGCAAGCCAGGTCTCCAGCCAGGTCTGTAGCTGGAGGCAGGTGAAAGGCAACCATACATTGATGTTCTCTCTCCCTCTCTGCTTCTTTCCCTTGCCCTCTCTCTAAAAATAATAAATAAAATTTAAAAATATATATTTGTAACTCCTGGTTAAGAATGTATTTGTCGCCTTCACTGCTCAGAGCTCACTTCTTCAAGCTCGTAAAAGACATCACTTGCATTCTGGATGAAACCATGTAAAAGCTACCACACTTTCACTGCAAAAATTTTAATTAGTCTCAAAGTGAAAATAGGTCAACTACAATTCTTAAAACTATGTCATGCCTATGAGGAATGCCCTTAAAAAATTTCTCCAACATTAAAAAAATTAAGTCATTGGTTTGCTTTCAAGTTGGAAATATATGACAATACAGACACAAAAGAAAAAGAAAAACCGGGGTGGAAGAGAGAATGTCATTTTGGAAAAAAATGACAGACACATTGCTAAATGCATCTCCAGTGAGATGCCTTGTTTTACGAGGTAAAAAGATTAGTCTTCAGGTGAGACTGGAATAACTTGGGAGTTTCCCAGTCATCACAACTGATGCAGAAGAACTGACTAGCCTAGGTAGCTCTTGACAGTTTCTTAAAATTTTTTTCTTAATGTTATATATGATTATAAACTATAAGCCAGGCACTGTTTAAGAACGTTATGTATCTTACCACCTTTTTCCTACCAAGCACTTGCGACCCGGGTTCTACTGTTACTTCTAGCTGGAAGATAAAGAGACAGACAGACAAGGTCACATCAAGCAACCAGCGGAGCCAAGATTTGCCTTGAGTTTTGGAAGAATTCTCCCTGGATACCGCACGTCTTCCCATACATTTGACAAACCACAAAGAACGGGACCCTTTTAATTTCCACTTCTAAAATGAAAATTTTCTTCAAAACTTCCCTCATGCGCAAATCAGATTCTCTAATAGAGGGTCTCTGTGTCTACAGATCCCCAGTTTATGAACTTTAGAATTTTCCCTCTTATTGTATGCATACCTACCTAGCAATAACTAAAATTCAACGCATTTTGTATTTTATTTCATCTTTATTGTATTTTTCCAATAACTAAAATTCAATGCATTTTTGTATTTTAGTCCATCTTTATTGTATTTTTCCATTACTCTTTAGTCCCCTTATACCTTCCTACCCCCTCCAAAAAATACGGAATTTACGCATGTCAGTGCTTTCTACAAAAAAATGCAATAACTGACTAAGAAGATGGTATATACACATGTATACCTATTTGTGCCTGTATTTACAAGGCAAAATGGTTCAATTAAATTAAGTCCTAAGAAACACGATTTTCTAATTCAAATGAATAACTCATGACACTGCACAAGACTATTTTACTCCTTAAAACCCGAAGCACTGTTTGCAAGGCCCAGGTTGTCTCAGAACTAATTCTTGGTCCAGGCATCGACTGTCCCCTTAACAAGTGCTACCTCGTGAGCAACAACTACTCTTAACTTCTCTCTGAATGACAAGGTCTCCCTGATCTCCACAGCAGCTACAACTGCCAAGTGGTTCGAACTGGCTGTTTTTCCCCAGAGCGGCACAAAAGACTCCTGTGTCCACAAATACTCCCAGCTCAGCGCCAGGGGTCTCCTTTTAAATCCGAGCCACCCCTTTTGCTTATTTTGAAATTCAAAGAAAACATAACATTACAAAGTGACACAGATGTCTATACTGGCCCATAGGACAGAACTATCATTACATATAACTAGTGCTGCTTTAGGTTAGGCATTTTTGCTTTTATAATCCTAAAATGATTTTTTTTAATCCCAGCCCTTAAAATGCTTAAAACAGACCACTAAAAAACAATTTGCATAACCAATTTATTCTTCATTGAAGCTTAGCTCATAAAAAGGTTCATTCATGTCAAAAAGCTATTTTTAAGTACAACTAACTCATTGCTTAGAACCCACGAACAAGAAAGCATTATACTTCAGTGGAATTTTAAAAGTATAAAATTATATTTCACCCAGCTCATTTCCACCTCCCCTAATTCTGCCCATCCTAAATATCAACATTATTTTAAACTTTGCTGTTTTCTATTAACAGTAGCTTCATTCACTGGTCATTCCAATAAGCCTTCTGAACACTGTGACATCTGACTTTCAATCCAGTTACATCACTCAGGTTTTGGCTACCTCAAGATGTATGAGCACATCCTGCCAAGCCCAAGACAAATTTCTCCAGCTGAAGTCAGAGGGAGATGACCTATGGCCAGGAGGCTATGCCCTCCAGGAACTAGAATTCTTAGTGGGCAGAAGGAAGACAGACAGCATTACTGGCCAGGCTTTGTTCTCTCTCATGCCATTGCCACCCCCTTGGCGGGTGACAGTGTGTGTCGTGTCCCTGGTGAACATGCATGTCAGGTTGCCAGGATGACAATTTAGTACTCAAGTGGGGCATAAGGTTTACACTATGCTCTAAAAACTTACAGCCTTATTATTTGCAGACTTGAGGCTGCAAAATGCAGTAAGAGGTCTACAGAAAAGGTGTCCGAACAAAAGTCAGTGGTCAATTTGCAGGACTCTTGAGATGGATGGGAAGTGCCAACATGTGAAGCCAACGGGCTGGCTCTTCATTTTGACATACGGATATTATCACAACTACTAAATGGACAGCTTAATAAGGTACTTGATTGTTTAAAGCAACATGTGAACAAAATAAATAAAACTTCATAGAATAAAAGTCATGCCAGGGTGACACTCCTAGTAACACAACACCTGGTGGTTTCCGCACCCATTTCTTCCAGTAAGTTTAAGACATATTAGTAGCATGATCTCATTAATCCTTACAAAACTCTGAGGGAAGTAGGCAGCAAGTATTTTAATCTCCCTTTTTAAAATGAAAAAAATGTGCTGTATAACTTTGCCCAGGGTTACGGCAGGCACACAGTCCCTCAGTCGGAGAGCGTGAACTTGACAGTGAAGAATGGAATACTCCAGGCATGTTAAAGGAAGTACTTCTCACTGACATAAGATGGATTTAATGAAGCCGCTGTATATTATGTACTTTCCAAATGGACTGCCAGTCTACTTCTACCAAAGTTTTTACACTTAACACTAGACTGTCAAACAAAGTAGTTTTTTAAAACGCTTACTTCCCAGATGTCTTAACTTCCTGCTAAGCCCCACAACTGTGATTCCCAAACAAGGGGTCCCCAAATCCTCAGGACTCCTCGCCAGTGCACCATGGGGTACACCACATCTCAGAACTAACAGGTACATTTTTTGGAGCTCAGTTTGCATAGATCATTTAAAATAAAATAAAAAATTGGTTTTTATACTAAAATATATTTTTTGAAATGGAATGCAAAATTAGCGTGAAGCTTTCCAAGAGTAATAAAAGAAACAAGGCCAACACAACACGCAGTCCAGGCTATGCAGGCCCTCAGGTAGGACAGAGAAGGGTCAGAAGAGGTGTTAGTAGTATTTTGCTTTTAGGTAGTTCAGGAAAAATGTTTGGGAGGCTCTGAGAAACAGAACTAAGACATTAAGAGAGAAAAAATTACTCCAATCTACTTGCCTGGCCCAAACCATTCCAGGCAGATGGGAATACATCTTTCCATAAAGGCTTTTCTTTGCTCTTTTATTTTTTTCCACTTAGGTTCTAAAACAGAGTGGGATTCTACTTCCGACCTTCTATAAAAGTAGTGTATAGATTAGCAGTGGTAAAATATCATATTCATGTTAAACCTAGACAACAGTAAAAGCTACTCAACTTGTTCCTCCAACTATTTTCAGAATGTCTAACGCACCCCTGCTTTACCCTGCTGCTGTCCTTGAGTAAAGGCACCATACTCCTGTGACTCTCGGGACAGCGTTCTTTTTACTATTTCAACTGGAAAATTAGAGAACAAAGGAAAGACAAGCGACCACATATGTTGGGAGTGATTCCTTTACACTTACTAAAATTATCCACTCACATGATCAAGGGAGTAAACAAAGATGACACACATAAAAGTAACATGTGGTTTACTAGGAAAACCAACTGACTGGGCAGGCAAACACAGTCTTCTCCCAACACATACTTCCAAACGCACACAATTAGGGTTAGACATCGAGGGTCCATTCAAATATTCCCTAAAGCTAAGAGGGGTGCTGCTTTCAACATGCAAGAAGTTCAGTAAGATGCTAGTGAAAGATCTAAACCTAAAGTACCAAAACGAAACAGGTAACCCCACTAGGGAACTAACTGAGCATCTATGACCATGGGAGATACTCATTTTCACTCCTTAGGACAGCTCGAGATTTATGAAAGAACCAGGGTACAAAAATGCATGTCCACGTTTCCATGGTTCCTGAAAATACCACAGAAGGATTATCTTCTCGATTCTCAATTGTTTTAGGGTCCCAGGCCCTTGAGGTTGTGAACACGCATGCCGTAACCTATTTTCCAGGGGAGATCAAAGCACCCATGCACAGCCACACAGCCCTGAACACTGCTTCCAGGCAGCCTTCAATAACTGAAATTTCCCAACTCAGAAAAACGGTTCCCCAATCTATTGACTGATTAGGATATCAGAACCTGAGAAGGATTTCACAAGCAGATCATAAAGCATATTCAATTATTTTAAGAATAGAACTTGTATGTCTGAATGAATTGTCCTCAAAGAGTTACCCTAGGAAACCACACATTATTTCAAGGAACCTACCTAGGCAGATCACTTTAAATTCCTACTCTGAAATAACCCCCAAAACCAGTTTTCACATCACACAAGGCAAGTTTCACTAAAGAAAAACTGTTTCAACTTGCTATCAGCTGGCTTACAGATCAAGCTTGAAAAGTTGGGGCCTGGCTCAGAAGTAAGTCATCCACACAAAAAAAATAAAGGTCCATTATCATTGAGGATAATTTTTAAAATGTAATAGAAGCTATAAATGCAATTCCAAAGAAAAAGGCCCAACAACATGCTGAGCTGTAACATCACAGAAGTAAGTGTATAGCTTTCCAAAGAGTCTTCTCGGAAAAGGGTATCATTCTTAAGTTCGACGTAAAATGTATTTCTTTAATAAACATGAGGGGTGGCTAATGTCCAGCAATGCCTTCCAGAATGACTTCTCTTACTAGGATCCATTTTAATAACAGCTCTAAGGTGCCAAGTTACATCATAGTCATACGATCCTCCAAAAATCCCTTTCCCTTGAATATGCTTGGGCTGTTCAAGTATCCCACAAAGTAGTATTTTAATTACCCCTGGAAACAAAACAGCTGAATTTAGTCACAAAAGACAGAAAAATAAATGACTCCTGTATCATTACCTTGGCTTTCACCTGTATAGAAACCCATAGAACAACGTGAATCTGTGGAATGGCCAGAAAACATTACTAATTCCTGGTGGGGGCAGCAGACTCAGGAATGAAATACAAAGTACACGTCTTTTAGACCTTGTTAAAAAATGTTCTCTTCAAATGGCCTTTTATTAGTGGCCATTTCTAAAGAGAGGGCCCATGACCCCTTTTTTGTTCAATGCATGGCATTCACAACAATGTACTAATAAAACAAGAAAATTCTCGCTGAGAGTTCTAATAAAGATGGTGCCAGATGGCATTAATCAAAATTTCACCTTCAGAAAAATTCAATATCCAAATTGTCAGAAGAGATGTCTCAATACTGTTAACCTATAAACCTGAATTCTTGTTAAGAGACTTGTACCCTCAAGTAAATGTCTGTAAGTTAAAGTAAACCCAAGGAACTTTCAAAATTTGAATACTCTAGTCACAAAGAATAAATATTCAGTGGGAAAGCATGGATTATAATTATGAATCTGCAGACACTGGGCACGTGGTCTCTGTTACGAATGGCCCATGGGGAATTTTATTTAAAACCTCCAAATTACACATAGCTTTAAGAATTCAAAAAGTTTATTCCTCCTAATAATATATACACATACATTACTTGATCTTATATAATGTTATACATGTAATGATAACATTATTTAACTGCTTTCTGAAATGAGAAATACATGCTTGAAAGGAAGTGGAGAAAGACAGTTCATTTACCTCAATATATCCAATCACTAATAAACTAACTTGCTTCATTTTCTTATATTTGCAATTAGAGCCCTTCCACAGAGCTCAATGAAAACCTTAGGTGTTCCTAATAGATTGTAACCTTTCTATAAGCCAATCAGACATAGCTTTACCCTTTTATAGCACTTTCCACCTCCTCAATTCCAGCATCCTGCCACGTTCCTTGCCTGACCTCTTAACAATATCTGCTTTGAAAGAGTCGAAAATTCAATCTTTCCTAGAAAACTACAAAATTACTACTCAGTTAAGGGTGAGAAGAAATGGCTCCTAACAGGCACATGAACAGTGACTACCCACCCCAGGCAGCACGTTCCTTCACCAGCACACGGATCTGCCAAGGTGCTCGGGCAGGGACGAGGAAACACCAGGATCCCACACCAAGGCTTGAAAGCAGTGAATTAAGTACGTACCAGTCTAGTTCTTGGTTAAAAACAAACTGACTCATTTCAGGTTAGGCAAAAAAAGCTTGTGTATTGGCAACATTTTGGGCAGCTCACTGTTGTAGAAAGGACTGCAGGCTCAAACTTGGGCTGGGACCAAGCAGGACAAAGCACAAAACGGCCTTTCCAGCGGGAGCCCCTGCTTCTCCACAAGGGACAGTCACGGCCATTCACCTCGGCCGGGCTCCGGGCCCTTGACGTTGTCAGCAGGATACGGATCCATCAACTTCCAGGTCTCCACAAGCAAGAGGAGCTCAGAACCACTCTCCTGAGATGTGAACTCAATGCCAAAGGAGACGATATACCCAACACGGTGACCAGAGACAGACCAGGGGAGGTCCACCGGCCTCAGGCTTCAGCATAGGGAGGCTGAGCTGGGCTTCCCACCTGCTTCTGATTCACACACACACGCGCACACACACACACACAGGAACAGGCACAAAAGAGATACTGGGTTGGCCAAAAAGTCCCTTTAGTTTTTTCCATAAAAGACTTCCTAAATTTTCACAAATAAGCTTACCGATTTGGATATTTGGAGTATGTCGGCTACCTCCTGCTATTGGCTGCTAGTGGATAGAGGCCAAGGGCGCTGCTAACCATCTTCCAATGCATAAGGCAGCCCCACAGCTAAGAATTATTTGGCCAAAATGTCAACAATACCAAGAAACTTCACAAACCACTTTTGAACATTCGATCAGTCACAGCACTTTATCCATATACGGAACTTTTTAAATTTTTTTTGGTGGGGGGGCAGTTGTATTTTTATTTTCTTGATAAAATGAAGCATAATATGCCAAAAACGTTGCTTATTTTCTCCACTCTTCAATATTAAAATGTCTATACAAAAAAAAATCACCAATTTTGATGTTTTTAAATGCACTCTGATGTGACAGCTGTCACAATACAATCAAACAAAATTGTTTCATATAGTTAGACAACTAAGCACTACTAGAGCCATTGTATGGAAATAACTAAGTGAATTTCTTGGCCAATCCAATAATTGCCTGCCACAAAAGGGTCTAGGAGAAATTATTTGTAGGGTACCATCCAGTTCTAAAGCACTATGAAGGGTTCAGATAAAGATTTAATGTTTGTTGCACTAAACAGAGAAGGTATGAATCTTATTGATTCAAATAATAAGGCATGAATAGCCTATGTCCTCAATCTGTTTTGATAGAGAATAATCTAATGGAAGCTACTCAGTAAAACAAACCAAATAGAGTATCCCTCTGTCAACTTATTTATAGGTTCATTTATTGACTTAACTTAGGCTTGTGAAAACAAAATGAACTGATTTCTCCCAGTGATACTTAGTAAAATATTGTTATAACGTTTAAAGCAAATAATTGAAAATGTGAAGGGAGTCTGAGAAATTGTCATGCACAGAAAGAAGACATTTTCTGCTAACTCCAAAGAACACAGGTGTGATTCAAGGTAGAAACTTCAGAGTCAAATTTTGACTCAGCACACATTAATACCTCTGAACTCTTGAAGGAACCCCAAAATGGAGTAAGTTTCAAAGCCAAATAGCAAGCCCCCCACCACTGGAGTAGACTAGGCAGCCACTGTTAGGAACATAGCACATGGTATTTGTGTTCCCCCAAACTTCATATGTTGAAATCTTAATCCAATCTGATGGTACTCGGGTGGCCGGTGGCTTTGGAATGATTAGGTCATGAGGGTGGAGCCCTCATCAGTGTGATTAGTGCCCTAAAACAAGAGACCAGGCGGCTGGGTAGCTCTCTTTCCACCATGTAAAGACACACCAAGAGGAGAGCCCTCTGTAAACCAGGAAGCAGGACCTCACTAGAACCTAGCCATACCACCATCCTCATCTTGAATTTCCAACCTCCTGAACAACGAGAAATAAACGTCGAACCCAAAGGCTGCTGGTTCAATTCCCCAGCCAGGGCACATAACCAGGTTGCAAGCCAAGTCTCTAGCCAGTTCTGTAACTGGAGGCAGGTGAAAGGCAACCAACCACACCTTGATGACTCTCTCCCTCTCTGCCTCTCTCCCTTCCCCTCTCTCTAAAAATAATAAATAAAATCTTTTAAAAAAAGAGAGAAAGAAATAAATGTTTATTGTTCAAGCCTCCCAGTGTATGGTAACTTGTTAGAGCAGCTAAATGGACTAAAATACACAGCATGAAAACTGACAGCACTGAGAAAGTGGATGGGCTGGCTGGTCCAGACTTTTCAAATTCTACCTAACTAGGGTTTTAAAATAATAATAATTCCTACAGTCTGAAAAAATTGAAATTAACAAGATAAAAATTTGAATTTGGATTAAGAATAAACCAAATATAAAATGGGATAGATATTTTTCCCAAACCTCTTCCCTAACCTTTCTTCTCCTTAAAAAACGTTTAGCTTGAAATGACATGTTAAGATGGTTTTTGAGGGTTCACAACCTGCTGTCTTCTCAGATTGCCAGCATCTGAATAAAGTGCCGGTAAAGATTCAATTCTTATCTTTACTTATTGGTTCTGTTAATGACAGGCAACATGAATGTCGACTTTTCTGGTTTCAAGGCCGCCTGGGAGTCCTGAGTTCATTTTGGGATGTCTCATTAGAAAAACAAAACAAAAACAACAGCACGTTTGAAAATAGGCAGTGGTGGCCAGGATGGAAGGCATTTGGAAACTGTCCAAAGAGGAAAATGAAGAAAAGGCAGGGATGACGACATGAGAAATGAAAAAGGTTCTAAGTGTGCTCAGGCTGCTATAACAAGATCCCACAGAGTAGGTGGCTTAAGAACTCAGAGTTGTGGAGGCTGGAAGCCCAAGATCAAGGTGTCATGGGGAGCGGGGGGGGGGGGTGGTTTGGAGAAGACTCTCTTCTGGCTTGTAGACAGCAGCCTCTTGCTTTGTCCTCATGTGGCCTTCTCTCTGTGCCCCCCTGGAGAGAAAGAAATGCCTGGTGTCTTTTCCTCTTCTTTTTTTTTTTTGAGAATTTTTCAGAACTGATGATAGACACCAATTTATAGACTCAAGAGTATTTTTATTTTATTTTATTTTTTTTAAGATTTTATTTCATTATTTTTAGAAAGAGGGGAAGGGAGAGAGGCAGAGAGGGAGAGAGACATCAATGTATGGTTGCGTCTCACCTGCCTCCAGCCACAGACCTGACTGGAGACCTGGTTTGCAACCTGGTTATGTGCCCTGGCTGGGGAATCGAACCTGCGACCCTTGGGTTTGCAGGCCGGCGCCTTAACCACTGTGCTACCAGCCAGGGCCTCTTTTCCTCTTCTTTTAAGAACAACAGTCTTACAGGATTAGGGCCCCGTCCTTATGACCTCGTTTAACCTTGATTACCTCCCTCAAGCCTCTATCTCCAAATACGGTTGTTTCATTGGGGACCAGGGCTTCAACATATGTCTTTGGGAGGTGGGTGGACAAAATTCATTCTGCAATAGAATGCAATGTTAAGTATCTGAAAGACTGGGACTGTAAAGGATACTGATTTGTTCTTTATTACTACAGAAGGCAGAATTGAAAGCAGCAGGACGACTGGGGACGGACTAGATGAAGTGTAAGTTTCTTTCAACTCCACTAGCCATAACTATCAATGTTACTGAGAGACTGCGTGCTTCCTATAGACCCAACTTATGCTAGGCACTGTCTCTCTGAATCCTTATATCCACTGGGACGTAAATATTATTATTATTATAGCCACCTGTTGTTTATAAATTAAGGTTCAATCTTGCCCAGGGTCACAATGCTGGTAAATGGCAGGAGGACCAGATCCTATGCAGTCAAACTCCAAAGTTACCCACCCAGCTTTAACCATTACATGGCCCTAAATCCCCGCTGCCTCCCCATATCATTAGACACATCCATTACTGCACAGCGGGGAGGCAGGTATCATCATGCACACTTTACAGAGGAGGAAGCAGTCTCAAAAAGCCTTCCTCAAACTCTCACAGTGACGAAAAACATCCGAGTCAGAATTCAAACCCAAGTCTGAGCTATTATTCCACTGCAATTCTTTAATTGCAACTATAATCCATTCCTACCGAGCTCTCAGTAAGCTCAGAACCTGAGACCTGATGAACCACAAAATCCCCTGACGATGAGCCAATTTCACAGGGAGGACAAACATAGGTTTCCAGTTGTTGGCATGGCAAATAATACAGTAATTAATAAATAATTATACAAGAACAAACACTATGCTTCACATACTCACAACTGGAAACCTATGTTTGCCCCACCCGTATAATTCAAACCCGTCTTCAAGGGGAAGAGATCCAAGAAGAGCAAATCCTAGGAAATAAAATCACGCTTCTTACCAGCAAGTCCTGTGGCCCTGTCCGACAAATGACAGAGCTCCTATTTTATGCTAGTCCCAAGGAATATGTACAGCAGTGAAAAAGAGAAAATGTAACTCACCTAGACCTATATTCTAGCAAGGGCCCACTGAACAAACTTCTAATATTTAACATGTCAATTAAAAAAAAAAAGAGATCCAGGGAAGGGGCAGGGGACAGGGGGCACTATTTTAGAACAGGTGGTCAGAAAGCCTGAGTATGAATTGAGGCAAAGGAACTCAGCAGGCCTGCCAGCTCTAACATCCGACAGGTCCTGCGGTCCTGACTACAGTCAGGTACTTCCCTGCTTGCTATTCACTGAGAAAAGCCAGTGCTAATTCACAGTGCTAATCACAAACAACAGCTCAAAGGAAAAGAAAAGCATGCAGTCTTCTTCCTGACCTCCAGGAGAGCAGTCAGCACACACCGTTGCCATGGCATCGGGAACGCCAGAAAGCCGCAAGCCAACACCCGGGTCAGAAGAGGAACACTCCAGTGAGGGTGGGCAGGCGAGCAGAGGGTTCACTCTCTGGGGGTGCTGAAGCCAGCTAGGAGGAGGCATGAAGCTTTCAAAAGTGTGGGGAAGGGCAGGAGGTCAGAGCTGTAACAGTAAAGGTATTTGCCTAGTAAAACTGAAAACACACCAAGTTTCTTTTATATCCGATTGGATATTTTCTAAAAAGTTCATCTTTTTGGTCAATGTACCTTCAACCAGGCAACTTACCACCTAACGTGAGTATGTCTTCAGGGGTATAGCCCGGGGTGGAAGGCTACATCCATGGTAAAATAGAAGAAACAGCCAGGACAAGGCTCATATCCTATCTCTTCTACATACAAATACAGGTCCTTGAGATAATTACTTGGCCTATCTAAGCTGCTCGTTCTTTATCTGGAAGATTAAAACACAAAGATTTAAGAGATAACAGATATAAAGAATGACATAATTGTAAATGAATGAATATTCATTCTCTGGCCATAAACAGTCCCAATATCTACCTCATAGGGCTGTTTTGCAGAGTGAACTCTCAGCACGGTGTGTGACACGCAGCATTAACAGTAATAGCACGGTCTTATCATGTAGCAGGCACTGCTGTATGAAACTCGACGTATAGTACTTGATGGTATCACTTAATAAGTATTTGTATTAGTATGAGACTATTACTGCTGCACTGCTTATAATTGCAAACATCTGAGAACAAGCAACTGTGCATCGCCGTGAACTAGGTAACTACACCAAGGTACACAAAGGACGCCTGCGTGGCTGTTACAGAGAGAGAGAGCTCTGCGTGTGCTGGTAAAGATCTCCACATTTACTTTCTTTAAAGATGTAGAAAAATGTGTATGATCCATTTTCCATAAACAGAGATGGATGGATGGTGAATGAATGGGTACTAAGATTGACGTATAAGCATATTTTATTTGTTTGTAATTTTGTAGTACTTAAATGGGCTCTGGATCCAGACTGCCTGGGTCCTAATCCAGGCTCATGTCTTTTTTGTTTCTTTTTGGAATTTATTGGGGTGACATTGGCGAATACATTATTATATAGGTTTCGGATGTACACTTTCATGATGCTTCACCTGCGTATTGTATTGCTCATTCACCACGCCAAGTCTCCCTCCATCCCCACCTCTCCCCTCTTCACCCTCTTCTACCTCCCTTCCCACTCCCCCTTCCCTCTGGAAATGACCACACTGTTGCCTCTATCTATGAGGTTCTTCTGTTTTTCGTTTTGTTTTGTTTTTACTAAATCCTCTCACTTTCTCCACCCAGTTCTGCAATCCCCTTCCCCTCTGACAGTGGTCAGCCTGCTCTCGATCTGAGACTCTATCTATGAGTTTTTATTTTACTTGCTAGTTTAATTTGTTCATTGGATTGCACATATGAGAAAAATCATATGGTCCTTGTCCTTCTCTGAATTATTTCACTTAGCATAATGCTCTCCAGATCCTTCCATGCTGTCACAAAAGGTAAGATTTCCTTCTTTTCTACAGCCGAGTAGCATTCCATTGTGTAAATGCACCACAGCTTTTTGTCAGCTCATTATTGACAGACACTTGGGCTGCATCCAAATCTTGGCTATTGTAAATAATGCTGCTCATTTCTTAGCTTTGGAATCCTCATTTGTAAAATAGGGTTAGTAACAGTACCTACTTCTAACAGCTTTTGCATGGAGTTAAGAAACAGATCAACAGTCCCTCTCATATAGTCAGCAACCAATTCATGCTAGCTGTTTTACTAATCATTTAAATATGTCGGTATGGCCTGTGAGATTATGAGCCTTTTTTACTTTCTTCATACTTACCTCTATTTTAAAAGATAGAGAGACAAAGAGATTTTTCTATTGAAAATACAAAATTACATTTATGGACATGAGAGATGTAGAGAATATACAATGCTATACAAATGAACAATGCTAATACAAAGCAGTATGTACAGAACACCCATTTTTATTAAAATAGATAGAATATTATGCAAATAAACACACATAGGAAAACATTTAGATACGCACTAAATGTTACCAGTGGTTTCTCTAAGAAGTGGATTACAGATTATTCCTATTTTCTTTTTTTGCTTTTCTTATTTTCTGATTTTTCTAAAATAAACTTCCATTACTTGTGTAATAAGAGAATTTCTGTTAGAATTCATTTCCAACTATGGAACCTACAAAGGAAGAAGTTAAACTGATAGACTTCCAATACTGTAATCAGACATGGACTTTATAGAGTTAAAACAAATGAACAGTACATGTTTTCCTGAGATATCACGGTGATACCAAAGAAAACAACTAATAATCAATAGCTAAAATGCCATCCTTGGTCGGGCCAGGCGCCCTCCTGGACTTCAGGGAAGCATGCTGGGATTTCAGACCCTGAATCTGGCCACAGGGAAATGCCACAGGCTTGAGGCAAGCCCAGAGTTCACTGTGGGCAACATTAAAAAGCAGCACCGCACACCCAACTGGTGTTTTCACCCTGTGTCACAGCAGCAAATCCACAATAGACCCTGAGTGACTGGGAAAGGGTAACTAAAATGTGCAACATTCCTTGTGAAAATCAGTGTGCACTGTGACTCATCCTAAAAAGTCAAACTCTGACTAGGCAAGGGAGGGTCATGGGATTTTGCTCAGATTTAGAGTAGAAAGGGCAATATGAGGTTATATTCTTTTGCTAAAATTTTAAAAACCTGAAAACTGACCAACTGACAGCCATGCAAATTTCAATTTACCTCTTCTCTCCTTAGCATCTCTACATAACCTGAGATAGCTAACCGTACTGGTTGGACTGAATTATAAGAACCAACAAGCCTATAGACACAGTAAGTTCAAGACAGGGTTTATACTGCAAGTAGGTACAGGATGTTCCCAGAGAGTCCAAGTACCTGCTTCCTTCCAGAGTTAGCTATCTGACCTCAACGCAATCCCTTCACCACTGTCGTGATTCCACGACAGCTAAATGTGGTCACTGAACAGAAGAACCACGGGGAAAGGACGATGGAGGGAAAAAGCATTTAACTGACTTTGATCTTATTAGGCAGCACACTATTGGTTAACAAAACAAACTTTAGTCATTTGGACTAACAAAAAAAAAAAAAAAAAAAGGAAGGAAAGAAATTGCTATTTTGGTATGTTCAGTCTAATATTTTTTCCAAGAAAAACTGATTTTATTTTACTACTAACATTTTATCACAGCTTTTATATGAGTGGAGCATTTGTTTAAGTAAATCATGCTTTTCAAAGTACAAAAGAATTATCTTCAAGCTGTAAAATGTATTTATGAAAAAGTAGGTCCTTTATTGTATATGCATGTTTTTATGTTTTTCTCTGCTGTGAAAACAAACCTTCAAAGCATATAGAGAGGTGGTGAAATAGTATCCTTATACATAAGTCAGATTTCTTTCCTAATTAGTTGAATTTTAAAGGAAATCTTGTGACTCCGAATTAATAAGCCTATATTATAACCATTTTATCAAGCTTTCCTGTTGATAAGCTAATTTATTTATTCCCCAAGGTTTTATTTAAAGACTAAGGTTCCAGTTGTACCTTAAATTCCTAACATGTAGGTACTAAAACAAACAGGTCTTAAAATACTCAAATGGTAACAATGTAATAAAGGCTCATTAAGTCAGACTAACTGGGAAAGATCATACCAAATTGGTTAAGTTTTTATTTTATTTGTTTAATAATATTTTTATTTTTCAATTACACTTGACATATATTAGTTTCAGGTGTACACCCCAGTGACTTAGACATCAGATAACTTACTAAATGATCGTTCCAATAAACCTCACACCTATCTGATACCATAATACTTATCAAAATATTGGTTATATTCCTTATGCTGTACTTTACATCCTCCTAATCACCCCATCTTCATTTTCCTTTTAAAAGAAAATAATTTTGATCCTTTCATATACATGGAGTAATTGAAATTATGCTAACAATAGAGATCCTTGGAGAAACTACATGAACAAATAAAAATTATTTTGATTAGAATTGAATTTTAAAATACACAAAAGCACCTGAAAATAGTTGTCTTTTCCCCCGTGGTGTTTAGTTTTCATTTGTCTTGTCTTATTTTGCTTTTGCTACCGACCATTGAGCACCTCATGTGAGTACCAGTAGGCTTACATGGAACCTCATTTAACCCTCAGAACACTCCTGCAAGGCTGGCATTACTGCCCAGTTATATATTATAAAATACACTCAGGGATCAAGTGTTCCGAAAGGTGTGTCTGGCTCTTTATCTCACTACACATTTTCATGAAGCTCCTCAGCTCCTGCCTGAGATAAGGAGAATGATCAAATCAGCACCAAAATGTCCAATGTGAAAAAAGTCTCACAAGCATTTTTTTGTGTGTGAAGATTTTTTATTTATTATTTTTAGAGACAGGGGAAGGGAGAGAGGGAGAGAGACATCAAGGTATGGTTGCCTTTCACCGGCCTCCAGCTACAGACCTGGCTTGCAACCTGGTTATGTGCCCTGGCTGGGAATCGAACCAGCGACCTTTGGGTTTGCAGGCTGGCGCCTTATCCACTGAGCCACTAGCCAGGGTTGCGTTTTTTAATAGTGCTATGTATTATCGGGTTAGTATTTAGATTATTAATGTTTCTGAAGAGTTAGACACTTCATTTGTCATTGAATGCCCCTAAGAATTCTTTACACAAGCCATTTGTGAGCTGGGAACAGAAGAGAGCATCCCCTGGGAGAGGACACTACAAGGAGCCAGGAGTGAGACAATGAGGTACTGTCCTCTCTCTGCGAGTTGTTAGCTCTGCACCCTTGAGGAAAATCCCCTGACTTTTCTGAACCCCACACAACATGCCCACTATAAAGGTGCCACTGCAGTCCTGGCTGGTGGCTCAGAGGATAAGGCACCAGCCTGCGAACCCAAAGGTCACTGGTTCAATTCCCAGCCAGGGCACATAACAAGGTTGCAAGCCAGGTCTCCAGCCAGGTCTCCAGCCAAGTCCGTAGCTGGAGGCAGGTAAAAAACCATACATCGATATCTCTCTTCCTCTCTGCCTCTCCCTGCCCCACTCTCTACAAGTAATAAATAAAAACTTTAAAAAAAATTTTTTTTTTTTTTCAAAAAAGGTGCCATTGCAGGGACAGTAATGCCTGCCCCATCCTACCTCAGAGGTGATGACGGGACTGAACAGGACAGCACGTGCAGACATAGTTGGTAAGCTGTACCATCATACTCAAATCCGGCAAAACATTTTCCCTTCATAGTTTTATTCTTAAAAGAGCTACCGCATTTCTGCTACTATTTTAGAAGCAAATTCTTTGAAAAGATTTAGCCTAAATCTTAAAACTACACAGAAATCAAGTGACATTTACAAACATACGTATTTTTTTTTGTTTTTGTTTTTGCAAAATGGGCTACAATGGCATGAGCTAATTCTGAGTATAAACCCAAAATACAAAACAAGGGCCTGACCTTTAACTCCCTCATCATTTCAAAAATATTTACATAGTATCTACCATGTGCCAGGTGGTAGGGCAATAACACTGAACAAAACAGCCCTTTATCTGCTAGATACCTTGGTATCCTTTGCATCTAATCACCTGGGACACCGTAGGCACCAAGGAATGTTAGGTAAGTAAATAAACATGCAAAAAAATGCTGGATGAAAATGGCCAGAGGTAATGACCCACGCTTCTAAGGCATCTGGCCTGGCTGTGTGGGCAGCTGGTTGGTACTCAGACCCCTGCCGCAGCGGCAGGTCCCCTCCACAGGCTTTCTGCGGGGACACGGGGCTAGAGGAGTTGGGGACCGAGAGGCATGCAGTGTTCAGTGCATCTGCTCATGAGAATGGCCTATACAGCTAGATGTGCAGATGTGATCACCCTGGGAGTCGCAGGGCCGCAGCCCCAGGGTCAGGAGAGGGCTGGTATTGTCAGCAGAGGGAAATTCAGTACCAGCCTTCAGAACACCCAAGGGAATGGGTCCTATAAATCACATCTTCACTGGAGACCATGTGAAAAGATAATACTGTACTCCAAATCTTGGAATTGAACACACGGGTCATGCCACTACAGGAAACTGTGCATTAGAAAACTGTCAGCTCTTTGTTGTTGAAACACTTCATAGGAAAACCGGTGTGGCACAATGCAGAACAGGTAAATGCTGCTCCATTATAGAAAAAGGTTGGTGTCAACAAGTTCTGAAAGCCAACTGGTTACCTAGTTACTTGACATTACACCAAGGTCTGAAGGAAACCTTCTGGCTTTTTGTATCATTGAATAAGTTTACTGTGGAGAACCAGAAGGTCTATCTGAAGACCAAATGGTTGCCACCTACGGCACCGGTGTGGCTGATGCCCGGGCAATGCAGACTTGGTTAGTTAGCACTGACCCAGAATCTGCTACACACCCACTGCTCTTGGTCACGCGGGCAAGTGTGGGCTTCCACTGTGGAGGGGGTGTGCGGAGGGGGTGTGCGGAGGGGGTGTATGTAGGAAGAACCTTCTTCATTCAGCCAAATATGAGATTAACACAGCTTGGTGTTGCAAAAAGAATGGGGCATTGTCAGGCAACTTTAAAGGCAAAAGAACTGTTCTATAAATGACTCAATTATGAGAGGCAATCCATCTCACCCATCATCAAATATCACTCAAAGAACCTGGTGCAAAAGAGGGACATGTTCAACTAGCTTCACCAACAATTAGATACCCTTGCTTTGTGGCAACAAACACACCACCACCAACAACAATAAAAAAAGCTGGTTTTGCCACTAAGCCAGAATTTGTGCATCCGACAGAATATCTAGGAGCAAACAGTGTGTGTATCTATAGGAAGACTACAAGAAGGGATAACATTTAACAAAATAAAACTTGAAAAGCATGATACTATGATTCAAGAAAATGGGAAATGGGACTGGTCTGGAATGTTTGGTAAAGAACAGTCATAGTATGTACGGCGTGTCTCACTGAAAAATACCCTGTGGAATTGGATTGGTAGCTGGTAGGGGGAGACGCCATATTTTAAGATAAAAAGTTGTCAGGAAGTTACAGTGGTTATACCTTATCCATATCCCAACACTTAGCTGGTACATTGTAAAATGCCACATGCTTATGTTTTACCTTTGTTAAGTTTAGAGATCTTTTTTTTTTTCTGAAAATGGTACCAAAGTGCTATGTTTTCTTAATAGTCTTAGGTCAGTATTTTGGTATTACCTAAGAACTTGGATGATCCTTTCAGGTTAATGCACTGATGCTATCAAGTATGAGACTGTCAACAGTAATAAAAGACAGGTAAATTTTCTGTTTTAGAGGGGATTTGATGGCCATAAATTCCACAAATACCTGTGCACAAATTCTCACAGAACTTTGTGGAATATTTCTTGAGATTTACTGAAATTCAGTTATGCAATATTTTCACAGCTGAACCTTGCAAACTGCATAGTATACAATAACATGGGTAATCTTTTTTTTTGTTTGTTTAAGATTTTATTTATTATTTCCAGATAGAGGGGCAGGGAGAGAGGCAGAGAGGGAGACAGACATCAAGGTATGGTTGCCTTTCACCTGCCTCCAGCTACAAACCTGGCTGGAGACCTGGCTTGCAACCTGGTTATGTGCCCTGGCTGGGGAAAGGAACCAGCGAACTTTGGGTTCGCAGGCCGGCACCTTACCCACTACGCCATTGGGTAATCTTTTCCTACATAAATACTTGGTAGCCTTTCTCACGTGGTCGGAGAAGGCAGGTAGCAGGTGGCATTTGCCAGGTCCATGCTTTAAAGACTGTGCAAGAGGTTAGACTTCAAATGGAGTGAAGCAAACAGGAAAGGTGAGTTAAATACAACATCACACGCAAATCTTGAAGCCATTATATCCCAAAGATGTCGAGCCCCTGAGTTCTGATGATGGTTATGAACCTTGACTTTGTTAACTTTCGAAAAACCTTTTTAAAAAATGCTTTTCTGTGCCTCACTTTTCCCCACCTGTGCAAGGAGGTACTTACAGTACTAAATTAAATAATGAATAGGATTGTGAGTGTCATACTTTTTTTGTGATTAGAGTCATCGTTTCACCCCTTAATTTTAAAAATGTGTGATTATACTTTCTGAAATACTGGCCATTCACCTGCAACTGAGATTCCATTTTGACAGAGGGAGACGCACGGTTTAACAGGGCTTTGCCACCTGTCTGAGATACTCTCAGAATGACTGTAAAAACATGTCAACGGAAAAAGTTTCCTGCATTTGACTAGAAGATATGATCCATACTACTTCAGTACCTTTATGGTATAAGCCCAGTAAGTAACCTAGTACATTTGAAGTAAGAAATCATTTTAAATTCTAAAAAGCCTTCAATCCTACAGGGAACAGACTGACAGCTGTCAGAGAGGAGGAGGCTGGGAAACTGGATGACAGAGGTGAAAGGATTAAGCAAAAAATATATTTAGACCTAACACACCGACACCGACAACAGTGTGGTGACAGCCAGAGGGAAAGGGGAGCAGGAGTAGGTGGAGGTGGGCAAAGGGAAGAAAATGGGTACAGAAAGATACTGTGGTTGGGGTGGTGGACATGCAATACAGCCTGCAGTTGATGTTTTATTGAGTTGTACACTTGAAACCTGTACGGCCTGGCAAACCAATGTCACCCAATAAATTCAATTTAAAAACAGAATATAAAAATAAAATCTGTAACTCTAAAATTAAATCAGTGAATAAACTGATACATTGTTTCAATAAGCTTTTGATCCTTAATTTGATAATTATTTTTAATGAAATGATCACTTGCAAATATATATACGTACATGTACATGCATACATATATTGCAATTAAATGATTAAGTAGAAACACTGTGAGGGTTGGTTTTATTAAAGGATGAAGACAATAACTCTACTTTTGGAATTAGCATACTCATCTATTTCCAAGCATAAACTTATTTTCTTTTTCTACTTATTGGGACTGACCAGTTCCTTTTTTTCAGTTTTACCTATAATATCTGAGATTTAAATTTTTCAAGACTTCATGGGGTGGACTGGATAGAAGAGGGCAAAGGGGAAAAAAACTGAGACAACTATGCTAGAATAACAATAAAATTTTTATTTTTCATTTAAGACAGCTTACCCCCACTTCTGTTGATGTAAAACTTTTTAAACTTGAAAGTGCTTGTTTCTGTGTTAAGTTACCATAATTTGATATGTATAGTTTCAAAATCCATTTTGAAATTTACTATCTATTAATAACTGACATTCTGTCTTCATCCGGTATGATGTCTCACCTGCTGTATTGGGCAGACGAAGATAAAAGCGGTACCTCTTAGGGGCTGGCAACAGGAGTCAGATAACCTTCTGGCCAAGACACAAGCAAACTGCCATTTGCATAAAAGCCCCGGGACACTTTGTATAGAACCTGCTCTCAAATGTATTTTTCAGAGCAGCATGGAGGAGGCAAGATGTACAGGTCAATTTTGAATGGCCTTACTTGCAGCTGATTTTTAAAAATGAGAAACTAAGGGAAAATACTACATCAAATTTTTTATTTGATTTCAGTGTTTTCAGTTTTTTTTTTCATAGTTTTTGTTTTATTGAAATGCTTTTTATAAAGGAATATGATACCAGGACAGTTTGGTCATTGTACAAATTTCTTAATGTTTCTCCATCACCACCTTTTATTTCAAAAGTTTCCAAAGACTGGAATTACAGTGTTTTACCAATTGAATCAATCTGAAATGCTGTTGAACTGCTGTAAATTTATATAAGTAGAGCATTTTGAACTGCAGAGAAAGTGAAAAATGTGTTTGCACAGAATCTATATTGTTGTGAACTAAACTAAACCTACTTTTCCATGACTTCATTGACATGTGTTGGTGACAAATATACATAATTAAATTTTTTTTTACATGACCAAATACCTGTCAAGTTGCTTGTTACGCCGACCGAATAAAACACTCTGGTCCTTTGCAAAGACCCAACTAAAGGTGCCCCATTCAATCTGCTCCACCAGAACAGTGCAGTGAAGGGGGCAGAGAGAAGAGCAGGAGAGCCCTAACCCAAACTGCAAAATAAGATACAACTACCTCCCTGTTATCAGAGAAATAAAACAGACATGAAAATCAGACAAATAAATCTCTAATTTTAAAAAGAAATAAACCCCTACGTGTACAACCGTTTCTCATCAATCAAACGAATCCGGTAGGGCGGCATTTCTAGGCCATTACCCCTGGGCCCACGTGGCACTTACCGAAGGGCTTAGCTAATTAGTCTAATCATCGCTCTGCTCCACGTGGCTGTAGCTGCCTCATCACCCAGCCCAAAAACGTCCACCCAACCCCGACACGCCAAGCCCCTCCACAGCTCTATTTCCTTCCACAGCTGTTCCACCACATGTTGAAAACAAGTACGGACGGGGGTAGGGACATGAAGCGACCCCAAAATTCTGGGACACTTTTTCCTTAGAAACACTTAAGAAACAGGACTAAAAGTTCTGATAGTCCTTCAAGAATATGCAAATAAGAGTAGGGAAAGTAACTTTGGCTTCTGAAATGCTCTTCATCATCAGTTTAAAAACCTGTAGCAAATGGAGAAATGACAGAACAAAAAGCATGATTTCACCTCAAGTGACAACGTGTTGGACTTGGGGTGGGGGGCGGGGCTGGCATTTGGCGTAAAGGCCTCAAAATCAATGGAAAGCCTGGGTCAGGCAAACCATAGCACCGCCACTGTGGCCTACACGGTCAGTGGCACTGTCACCATAGCCTACACGGATGGCGGCACTGTCACCGTGGCCTACATGGATCGATAGCAGCCTGCACATCCAGGACTCCAGGGGAGGGTAGCTTGGTTTCCGCAGCCCTTTGTTTTTCAAACTACCTCTATTCCAGACACCCTGTTTTAAAGTTTTTCTTGGGTAGAAATAAAAAGGACGCCAGACAGCAACAGCCATGAACAAAAGAAACCGAAGCTGTGGGTAAGTGTGAGGAGGCAGGGCACAGGGCTTCCAGGCCAGAAGCAATTCTGTAAAGAGGTTTTATTGGCCCTGTAACCTTGGGGAGCTGTTGCTGGGCCACTGGCCTGATTTGTTCTGGTTCTGGACTCTTCCTACAGGTTCTTCTGAATGAGCTGTTTGGTAAAGGAGGGGAAAAAAGGAGAGAGAGACCAAAGGAACCAAGACAACCTAAGCAGCATCAAAATACAAAGACCACCCAAAGACAACATATCCTTTGTGTTTTGTTGTTCTTTTACTATATAGAAGAATACCAAATGGAAAAACAAAATACTATCTTTTAGGTAGAAAAAAAATTACCCAGAAGAACAAGAATAGATGATTAAATGAGAATACCAGGGATTGTAAAATATTAAAACTGTATCAATAAATTATCTAGGGCAGATTTCTTTAACTGAGGTCTTAGTCCATTTTCTGTAAAGTGTAGTTCATGGTACCTTCTCCCCACATAGTTTATATCATTTTAAACAAACTTAAAACCACCACCAACAAATATCTTACAAACTGGATTTGGTTTTCTCCTTTTAAGCTTCCTGTCCAGACCCACCCTGGGAATGAGGTTTAAGATCTACTACCCACCTGATATTCGCTCAAACGAGGGCTAACCGTTTGCCTGCCCCAGCACTGCACTAGGGTCAGTGGAGAAAAGAAAGGAGAGCAGAGCTAGTCCTGGTTCCCACGAGGTTTCCAGTCTAAGCGTAAGGAACTGAGTACACACAAAAAACCCAAAAGTGCTACTTCATCTCAGTACCGGTACGCCCATCCATTTGCTCCTCAAGCCAGAAATCTATGTCATTTCCTGACAACACATCAGGTTCCTCTGATCTACGTGCAATGTGGGGCACTTACCTTTCCGCTGGTCTGTATCACAACCGCCACCTTCCCTGCCTAACAACCCTTCATCTCTCACCTACAAACACATTCGAACTGATCCCCCTGCTCCCTTCTGCAGTGTGAACAACGGAATAGAGTGATCTTTTCAAAAGGCTGACTTGATTAAACCTTCCTGGCTTCTCCTTTTCCAAGGACACCACCCTACTTCAGCTCTAAGGTCCTGCCCAATTCAGCTTCAGGTCACCTTTCCAATTCCCTTCCCTCCATCCCCCCATCGGCCCACCCCAACACCTCCTTCCTCACTTGCCTAGGCCCCTGGCCTTCTCTCAGGTCCCCACATGCTAAGCTCTTGGCCGTCCCTGGCCCCTGGGCTTACTGTTCCTCTGTATGGCATCTGCTCCCTCTGGCCAGCTCCAATTCATCTGCCACAGACATCTGCTGCGCCTGCCCGCCTGCCTGACACTCTCCCTTCTGACAACAGAGCACTAATTTTCTTAAGTCGTTTCTCGCTTAGAGTGAGGCTTAACTTGCTTTCCTGGGCAACCTCCCCTCATCGCCCCAGGGCCACACAAGGTGTGCAAGTTAAGCTTTCCATCCGCATGGCCACGGGCACAAACACTGAACCCAGCCAGGCCTATCAAAGTTAAGCCCAGGAGCTTCAGTGCAAGTACAGGCATGGTGACAGGTAAGGGACCTACACACCAAGCAGAGGCTATGCCACAGCAAAAAAAAAAAAAAAAAAAAAAAGGCCATAGGTTCTACTCCCCTCTAATTCAGTCCTGGGGCACAACTGTCTCTGGTGCATCAGGATCAAGACAAAGAAGATGCAGGACAAGGAGTGAAGCCTCAATGCTGGCTCGGGCAACTACTACTTCTATGGCCTTGGGTAAATCAATTCATTAACTGTTACAGTTCTCAGTCTCCTGTAAAATATCAAGGTAGGACAAGGTTTTTGTTTTTCTTTTTAATTTTTAAAGATTTTATTTATTACCTTCAGAGAGAGGGGAAGGGAGATACGCAGAGAAGGAGAGGGACATCAATGTATGGTTGCCTTTCACCTGCCTCCAGCTACAGACCTGGCTGGAGACCTGGCTTGCAACCTGGTTATGTGCTCTGGCTGGGAATCGAACCAGTGACCTTTGGGTTCGCAGACCTTATCCACTGTGCCACCAGCCAGGGCTCAGGGCTATGTCTTTTTTAGACCTAGATCTAAAGATTTTAGTTCCATCATTCCACAACCTCCTTTTAAAGGTGTCAATTTAGCCCTGGCTAGTGGCACAGTGGATAAGGTGCTGACCTACAAACCCACAGGTAGCTGGTTCAATTCCCAACCAGGGCACATAACCAGGTTGCAAGCCGAGTCTCCAGCCAGGTCCGTAGTTGGAGGCAGGTGAAAGGCAACCACCATACATAATGTCTCTCTCCCTCTCTGCCTCTCTCCCTACCCTTCTCTCTAAAAATAAATAAAATCTTTAAAAATAAGTAAATAAATAAAGGTGTCAACTTAGCTTATGGCTACAGCAAGGCCAACCCTAACCTTTACCACTTAAAAACCATATGCTCCTTTGTGACTCTACACCCAAGCAGGCAAGTGCAAATGTGAATGGCACCCCCTTGTCAGAGCAGGTGTGGACTCCCAAACTCCTCTCACAGGGAAGTAATCTATGGAAATAATCAGAGTTATAGACAAACGTTTATACAGAGAGAGCTTTTATATATTAACTGCTCACACACATATACATACACATATATGTATGTATGTATATCATCACAATGAAAAACCACAAACACCCTAAAAATCCAATAATAAGGAACTGGTTAAATGAGTTACAGAAAAGCCCTAAGGTTAAATAGTAGGTGGCCATTTAAACAAACACATTTGCAAATACTTTTAATGTCATAGGGCAATGTTTACAATATAATATTAAGCCAAGTAAAATAACACGTAAACCTGTATATATTGTATGAAGATACACACATGCATGTGCTCAGAATTAGAGCAGAAAATGGAATGCCTCAAAGAAGTTAACAGTGTTTTATCTCTGAGCAGAGGGATAATGGTCGATTTTGTTTTCTTCTTTAAATATCTCTATATATCCCAATCTCTCTGAATAGGAGGACTTTTTCATAATCAGAAAAAAAGATTAAAATTTAAAATTTCATGTTTCAAAATGGAGTTTTAAAAATTAATTACACAATCCGAAAAAGGTTCCATAGCCCATCTCTTCACCAGACACCTGCCATGTACCTACCTTTTGCATGATCTAGAATTCTTTTGTTGATTGCATTCACCGATGGATCAACTGAAGACAATGCTGAAATAGCACATTAACACACTGGTCTTAGTTTTGGCCAGAGTACTTTCAAGTAATTGAGGGAGGGAGAAGCAAAATATTTCCCTCCATGACACAATGTCCACAGTGTCCTCTAACCCGCTCCCTCTGACCCAGATGAATTTATCAGCTCAGCTCCGTGGCATCTAAAGCCCTGGAAAATAAGGTGCACAACTGGGCAGAAGAAGCCGCAGAAAACGAAGACACCATGAAGTCCAACTCACTTCCATGTGGCATCCTCTCCAGTGTCACTTGGAGGTTGGCAGTCAACGCAGTAGTATCTTTAATAACCAGACACTGCTATAGATAGATACAATAGTGAACTGAATGTCCAACTAGATTTCCAGGTGTAAAAATATGCAAACAAAAAACACTACTACCTACATAATTTTATTACCCAAAGTCACCCCAATAAATTTAATAAAAGAAAAAAATGACAGCGATGAATGCGTCCCTAGAAGTATAAACTGCTGTGTTGATTCCCTGGGAGACAAGGATGAAGGGTAACAGGGGATACATGTACACACACACAAAACCTAAGGAGGCGTCACTGAACCAGCTCCTGGCTAGGGGTCAACCGTGACCTACAGGCAAGACCTTCTTTGCTTGCTTTAATCAACAGCCAAACTTCCGGAATTGGTCCAAAACCGATAATCACCTCTGCATCAGAGTTCTAGAATTTGCCAAATTGTGACACTGCAAAAACAGCCAGTGACATGTAAAAGAATTAATTCATACATATGTAAAACAGTGTTAAGTTACTGGTATTATTTTTAAGCATTGTTTCAATGTCAGGACTTTCAGACAAAGGCATTTAAGACATTTAGTAGAAATTAAAAATAAATTAAGCCTCTGAGTTAACACACTATTCTAGCTTTCAAATAACTTTTACCCATTCTTAAAATTCCCTTGACTAATCATAAAAGCTACTATTTCAATAAATGCTTATAATGTACCAGACAGTGAGCTTTAACATAGGCAATCATTTAATTATCAAAACGGCCTCAGGAAACAGGTTTACCCCATTTTACCAAAGAGGAAACAGGAGCGCAGAGAATTAATTCATTTGCTCAGAATCAGATCACTGAGAGGTGAGATTCAAAAGCTATGATGTTTTTCAAACTGGTATGTGACAGAATATTCTCAAGCACTTTATACTTGTATTATTAACTTATTTACATAACTAACAAGGATCAAAGCTCTAACTGCACTAATTCCAATCCTGGGGTAACTGGTCAAAAGCTGTGTCTCTCTAAATCAAGGCAGACTAACATCTGGCCAAAACTCCCAAGGAATCATTTTAAATTGTTAAGTGATATTTAAAAAAAAAAACAAAAACAAAAAATAGAACAAACTAATGAAAACCACAAAGACCTGGCTGGCTAGCTCAGTTGGTTAGGGCACCATCCAGATATGCCAAGGTTGCGGGTTCGATTCCTGATTAGGGCACATATGAGAATCATCCAATGAATGCATAACGGAATAGAACAACCAATCAATCTATCTATCTATCTCCTCTCTCTCTCACCCACTCCCTCCCTCTCCTTCCTTTCCCCTCTTTCTAAAATCAATGAATAAAAATTTCAAAAAGCTATGTGATGGCTTCCCTTCTCAGAGTAAAAGCCAACGGCACTACCACTGTCTCACAATTGTGCCTGGAAAACATTTGGCAACAGGAGGCCCACAACAAATATTTGTTGAATGAATAACCAATTATCAGGGCCACTGTAGCCTTTCTGCTTTCAGTATGAAGATACTTAACGTTTTCAGGGAAATAAAAAAACTGTGGCATTAAATAAACTGAAAAAACAAAAAGTGCCTTTAGGAAAATCACTGAGCTCCAAGCTCCAATGGGATTTTTTTTTTAAAGGATTCAAATGTGCCCCAATGAGAACAAAATGAACTAAGGTTGCCTCATTATGTCAACTCTGAAGAACATTAAAAAGGGCCTTTAAAAATGTGCTATAAGTGGTTTAGTCTATTTCCCGTACACATTAGTAATTGTAATATATTTTTTTAAAAACTGTTGAGTTGAAGTTTATACCTGAATACTTGTCCAACTGGGTCTTTATTTTCTCTTTCTCAGTTTCCTCATCTGCAAAATGGGGTTAGACTGCAAGATTCCTAAGGGCCTTCTTAGCTCTGAAAATCTATTATTAAATCACAACCTGCAACTCAGTTTACAAAAGCACTGAGATAGTCATTATTTGTATTAAAACAAGAATGTGATTTTACAACACAACTTATGACAAAACCCCAAGACTGAAAAGAACTTAAAGGGTCCTCCATCTGAAGTTACACAGCTCACCTGATGGCCAATTCCTATGATCCGAACCTTACAAATACAAGAGTTTAACCTAAAATATCCAAGTAGAGACCTAGTTTCTGTCCAAGAACAACTAAACAGAAAATTGGTGCAGTTTTTTGAACAACTCAGTGAGAAAGTACTTTTTTGATTTTGAAATAAAACGCTGCTATTCTATAAAGTTCTCTCTACATTCTTTGGAGAAAAACTAAATGTAGTCCTCTTCCCTATGGTCTCTTTAGATCCTATCTCTTGTTCCAGATACTTAAAGACAACTATTCCATCCTCTGAGTCTTCCTTCCTCAGGTTAAAGATTCGTTTCTACAGTCTCTCCTAGCATCCCATGATTTTCTTACAACTCAGCTACTTAACTGCCCTTTTATTGTTAATGCCTCTCTTAAAATGTGACACCCAGAATTAAGTACAATAATTACCGCAGAATCTAAATGATTCAGACAACAGTGACACTGCTTTTGGCACTTACATAAAACCAACCTTACAGCATCATGTTAACAAGTAAATAAGGTAATAAGTGCAAAGTCTTAGCACAACACTACGCATATAGTACTTACTCAATAACTGCTTGTAGCTGATGCGTTTGCTGTTAATAATAAGTTATAATACTTGATTACTATTACCTCCCTAATCAAGCTCTAGTTCTCTATGACACTGAAGGTTTGCCTTATGTATTATTAGCTGTTTTCCCCTCAAGTTAGGGTTGGGTGGAGAAATAAAGTGTTGAGGCTCAATTTAAATTGCAAATCAGTCAGAAATCAGAATAAAGCAACTCTGAAATTAAGGAAAATTAGTGGCAGGATGTGATTTAAAGAGTTCATGTATACTCAAGTTTCCAGCACGTGCTCTTGACTCCTTAGTCATACAATGGAAACAGGCATGGGAGGCAGGCCGAGGGCGCCAGCCAGTCACAGGCTTTAGGAGAGCGAACTGTGGAATCAGAGTGCCTACAGTTCAAACCCTAGATGCACAGTTGACCCACTCTGTGACCCGGGACAAATTACTAACCCTCTCTGGTCTCTCAGGCTCCCCATCTGTAAAAGGTTAGGCACTCCCTCCCTCCCTTACAGGAGTGTGTGGGAATCAAATGAGAATAGATGTGAAGTGCGCTTTGTGGGGAATGGGTGGGTGGGGAGAGGGGCCGAGGGGAGTAAAAAGGGGATGGATGTAATACAACAACAATAAAATAAAATAAATTTTTTTAAAAGATGTGAAGTGCATTTGGGAGAGTGCTCCTCACCTTTCAGAACCCTTAGTGAAGTTGCAGTTATAACTACTAGGCAGAAGTTACCTGAAGAACAAACTATCCTAAATTACTTTGCTACAACTTACTACTTGAAAGTCTCAGCCATTTTTTTTCTTTTTAAATTTATTTATTTATTTTTTAATTTTATTGTTGTTGTATTACATCCATCCCCTTTTTGCTCCCCTCTGTCCCCCTCCCCACCCACCCATTCCCCCCAAAGTCAATCCCACCTGTTGTCCATGTCCATGGTTCCTTTATACTAGGTTCTTGTCTAAGCTGCTCCCCTTTCTTGCCTCTGCCTCCCCCCTCCCCCCAACCCTGTTCCCCCTGACCACTGAAGGCCTATTCACTGTATTCATATACTTGGTTCTGTTTTGCTTGTTGTTAGTTTTGCTCATTATTGTCCCATAATGGGTGAGATCATAAAAAACACAATGAACGGCTGAAGCAGCTTCAGCCATTTTTAATTTATACACAGTCACCTCTGGTAGCCACTGCTGAAGTCAATTAGCAGTTTATTGTGTTTTTTACACATTTCTAATTATCCGTTTTCCAAACACCCATCTATTCATTTTCAGGGTGATTTTTAAATTAACACGAAAAAATTCTATACTAATTTTAATACTTAACTAACAATAAGTGCTGTCTCTAAAGCACAGAGGGTATTGCTATTCGCCAATGTTGAAGAAAAGGCACAAACCGCACTTTTTGTACCTGCAATTGCTCTGCATGCAGATCTGCACTGTCCAAGACAGCAGTCACATGGGGCTCTTTGGCACCTTAACTACAGCAGATGTGCTGTGAGTTCAAAATGCATGCCAAATTTCTAAGACACACTATGAAAAAAATACACATAATCTCATTAATAATTGTTATACCAATTATGTATTGAAATAACAACATCTTAGATATGTTTGGTTAAATAAAATATTATTTAAATTAATGTCACCTGTTTCTTTTTACTTTTTTTAAATGGCTACTAGAAAATTTAAAACCATATTTATATCCTACATATTTCTATTGGACAGCGCTTATATAGGTGATCCTAAAAACTGTGCCTCATGAAAATTAAATGCAGAACAAAAGATATGATCTAAGTTATAGCTGAAACTAAAGGAAGAACTTAAATGATTTCAGTGTTCATATAGTCATATGTACACAGTGGATTCATGAATTGTAACAAATGGATCTCTTCTAGGGAATGTTGATAATGGGGGAGGCCATGAATGTGTGGAGTCAGGGGACAAGTGGGAAATCTCTGGACCTTCTCAATTTTGCTGTGAACCTAAAACTGCTCTTAAAAAAATGAAGTCTTAAAAAGAATCAATTATTTTACCAGTAGTGCATACTGGTGCAGAACTAGGGATTGCACTAGGTTGAATAAGATGAACAGAAATTATCTATGTCAAATAATAATTTATTTAAAAGTTGATATGAAAGAAAAAGTTGTGATTTTTTTGATGGAAATGAAAAGATAAAATCATTGTTGAAAACAGACTCCATTAATTTAAAAAAATTGTAATAGTAAGCTCAATGAGTTTAGCTGTTTTAAATGAAACCAAATTTCTTCTGAATGGGAATTATGCTACTACATGAAGGATCACTTTTCTCCTGTTTACTGTCTTTCCCATCAGCAAACATGCTGCTTTGTTCCCCATTTTAAAACTCCTCTTGACCTCACTTTGCCTTCAGCTATGTTTCTCACCTTCCTTTTACAGCAAAAATCCTCAAAATATTTGTCCACATTTGCTGTTTTCATTTCTCTACTCCTGTTCTTTCTTGAATCCTCACCAAGCAATTTTCGGTGCCCGCTACCCCACCAAAACTGCTGCTGCCAAGTTCACCTACGACCTCCCGTTCCTACCTCCCTCAGTCAATTCTTGACCTTCGGCTCCCAAGACACAGCGCTCCTGGTTCTCCTCCTCCCTCACTAGCTGCTTTTTCTCATTGTCCTCTACTGCTTCCATCTCATTTCCCCAACCTCGGTGGGAGTAACCCAATTCTTGGTCCTGAACCTCTTTTTTCCATCTACATTCATTCCCTTGTGGATTTCATCCAGTCTCTATATTCTGACAACTCCCAAATGGTCACCCCCAGCCCAGACCTGAAATCCAGGCTCGGATATCCAACTGCCTGCTGGACATTTCCAAACTGGGCTCCTGACCTTTCCCCCCACGTCAGCTTTTCCCTATACTAGTCGATGCAACTCCATCCTTCAAGCTCCGTAGGCCGAAAGCCTTGCAACTCACCAGTGCCCTCCCCCTTTCACATCTCACGTTCGGCCAATCAGGACATCTTTCCCACGTTTCCTTCCCACCATAGCACTCCGGTCCAACCATCACCACTGCTCACTTGGGTTACCACAACAGCCTCCTAACTGGTTTCCCTATTTCTGCCCTTCCTTGCTAAGGAAAGCCTAGGCTCCTGAGACACAGCTGTAATATCGCCTCTTAAAGCATGAGCAGAATCATGTCAGATCTTTATTTAAACCTCCATCCCTGGCTGGTGTGGCTCGGTTGGGTGCCATCCCACAAAGCAAAAGGTTGCTGGTTCAACTCCCGATCAGGGCACATGCCGGGGTTGAGGGTTCAGGGCACATGCCGGGGTTGAGGGTTCGGCACTGCCGTGGTGCCGAAGAGAGGCACCTGACTGACGTTTCTTTCTCACATCCATGCTTTTCTCCCATATGGATGCTTCTCTCTTTCTCCCTCCCTTCCCTTCTCTCGATAAATAAATAAAATCTTTAAAAAACAAACAAAAAGTCCTCTCCATCTGCTTCTCTGCTCACTCTACATCCAAGCCAAAGCCCTTGCAATAGCCTACAAGGCCAGAGGCCCCAGAGGCCCCGGTGTCTGCTTCTCCTCCCTGCTCACTGGACTCCAGCCACCCCGCTCATGCAGGGGAAGGCGGAAGCCCGCTTCAGCCCCAGGGCCTTGCACCTGCTGTGCCCGCTTCTTGGAGCACTGTCCCCAGCACAGCCACCTGATGCTCTTCACCTTTCAGGCCGCTCATCACAACTCACCTCAGTGAGGTCCCTCTGGCCATCCTATTTATAACTGCAAACCACCCCCTCCTCTCCTAGCCTCCCTCCTCTGCTTTACTTTCCCCCAAAGTACTTCACACACACACACACACACACACACACACACACACAGTCCATCTCATCTTGCAAGAGCAAGATTTTTTTGTCAATCTTGCTGACCACCGTATCCCGATACCTAAAGTAATGCCTGGTACACAGAAAACACTCAGTAAATATGTGTGTAATATAGATGTGAGTAAATGAGAGAGGACAGTGACACAGAGCTGCATGTAGTCCATAATAGTATATCATGTAATCTTTTTAAAGGGTTATACTAGGGCGCTCTGAATGCATGTACATAATCAGAAACAAAGTTGCTCCCATTTGATGGCTAAATTAATATCACACAAAACCAGAATAAGTATAAAGAAATAGTTCTGTAAACTGATAGATGCTCTACAACACTCTATTAGGATTTCTCACAACCATGGATCTCGCTTCACCAGAGTACACTGAAAAGATGGTGTCAGTATGTCCACCCTACCCGAAGCAGGGGAAAGTTGGCAGGCCAGCATTATGGACTTTGATCTCCCCAAATAATAGAGAAATTGTGACACAAAGTACAGCGCACCTAATGTTTTAATGATGTATAAAGTCTGGGTGTAACCTACTTTCAGCAAACCTCCAGACTCAAGCATGAGAGAGGAAAACATGGAGCTGTTGTTTTGGGGCTTCAGTAATGCGCTCACTCCATGGATAAACATGGGTGGCTCCTGTTTATATAAAACACATTTTAGAATGTGGTTGCAAAAAACATTTAGATGCAGAAATAAATTATTCAGGAGGGAAGTAACTCTGTACATAAATAGATGTGAGATGAGGAAGATAAAAGCCAAACATGACTTTCAATCCAAAATGGAAAGTGTCACCATTTCTCTGCTTGATAATGCAGCTTTTGTTTCTGAAATTACAGATACAGGAGATCTTACCCAACCTCCAATCAGCTGACGCCAGGGTAAACAGTCACTCTATAAAACATCTGGGCTAATGCCCATTATTACTCAGGGCTCACAGCTAGCGATCCAGGCGCCTGCAAAGTCATGGAATTCTGCCCCTGTCATTGGGCCCATGGTCACCAAGACTCAGTTGAGTGTGCTTC
Organism: Noctilio leporinus; assembly: GCA_004026585.1. Classification (NCBI taxonomy): domain Eukaryota; kingdom Metazoa; phylum Chordata; class Mammalia; order Chiroptera; family Noctilionidae; genus Noctilio; species Noctilio leporinus. Next base: position 12,347 of record PVIW01007331.1, on the reverse strand, counting down.
CAAACTGATTTGTGCCAGTTATTTGCTACTGAAATTACGTAATTTCATAAATATTACGTAAAATAATTATACATGGGCATAATAAAGAGTTGTTACCATGAAAGCTATGTGTAATGCTTGAGAAACAACACATTAGATGGTCAGAGAATTCTACCAACAATGATTCATTTTTAAATTGTTTTTACTAAGTTGAGGCAAATACAAATTATAAATTATTTGTCACATATAAAGATTCATGATACAAAGATCCCTATATACATCAAAAAACTACCATGAAGCCCTGGCTGGTAGCACAGTGGATAAGGTGCCGGCCTGCAAACCTAAAGGTCACTGGTTCGATTCCCCAGCCAGGGCACATAACCAGGTTGCAAGCCAGGTCTCCAGCCAGGCCCGTGGCTGGAAGTGGGTAAAAGGCAACCACACATTGATGTTTCTCTCCCTATCTGCCTCTCTCCCTTCCTCTCTCTCTCTCTAATAAATAAATAATAAATAAAATCTTTAAAAAAAAAAAACTACCATGACCCTTTTAACTTCCCTGTGAACCTTCTTAAAATATAATGATTCTATAAATTAAAAGAGTCTCACTAAATCACAGATACATTTATTTCAGCAGTGCTTCCAGAACTTTGGCTTTAATTACACTGAGCCTATCTATTTCTTTTCAATATATAAATTGTTTTATACACAAATAAAGATGTATTTGAACTAAATATATCTTAAGCATCAGATTTACAATGTTATGCTGTGTCTTATTAAGGCATTTTCCCCCCAAATAGGACTCATCAACACAAGAGACAACTGACATCCAAACCACACAAGAAAGGTAGGAAGGAAAAAATGACGAATGAAAAAACACCAGATAAAATTAAAGGAAATGAATGAATGAAACGGTTCTATAAAACCGTTGCAGCTGGCAAACCAAGCTTTTTATCTGCTCTATCAGACCCCTTGGCCAGAAGGAAGAGACCTGCCGGAGGAAATTCACAGGAACGCATTACTCTTATCTTTTGTGCCCTAAGTTGTCATTTGCAAGAAAGCTCTAATGAAGTCACACACCTGGAGCTCAACTAGCAGCCCATGAACACGATCTGCAAAGCAGGAAAATTCCACTTTGCCAAAGCTGGAGATGCAACAAACCCCACAGAGAAGCCAACACCAAGAAATGATCAGGCTAGGATCCCTGCTGACTCTGGAAATCCTAACCCCTGGACAACAAGGCTGAAGGTCAGAGCACCTACTCTGTGCATACATTTTTAGAAGGGTTCCTGGGCTTAGCTACAAAATTGCCTGGAATCCTTCATTGACTAAACTTACTGTGCCACAGCACCACATAAAATAATTGCATTTTCCTCTTGGCTTCCATACAGCATACCTACAGGCAATCATACATAGTATAGGATACAAGACCAGTTTTGTCATTTTAATAAAGCTGTGTGACTTGAAGAATAGGAATAGTTCTGCCTCTTTCCCAGGAACATATAACCTACCACCAGGTCACATTTACTGTTCACTTACTAGGTTGCTGCTTCTTGACTGTAGGCACTGCTCTAAGCCCTTCACAACCATTACGCATTAGTGAGGTAGTCCACAGAGTAATAAGACAGTGCAGTACAGCGACATTCAACACCACGTCCAGGTGCCCTGGCCAGAAGGTGGCAGAGCCAGGCAGGAGGCCAAACAGGCTGTCAGACTCAGGGCCACACTCTAACCACTGCACTGCACAGCCACTCCCTTGGTGACACAGAGTATCCTTTTAGAGAAGGACAGGCAAACGAGTCTCTCCCTGCCCTTCAAAAGGAGCTGGCCCAACCTCACATTTATCAAATGCTTTAGGCCACCCAGACCAACCACCATAAACAAGAAGTGGAAGGACACCTAAAATGCCATCTATTTTGCTTTCCATGCCTTTTTCTCCCCATAGGCTTCCATGGAGGTCTGTGCGACTACGGGAGGCCTCCAAGGATTCCACAATGGTAACAACAAGACAACCAAAACACACGGGCACATCTTCAGGGGAGAAAAAGCGAAGGAGGAAATACTGTCTAGAGGGTGCTGGCAACCTTAGGCCTTGAAAATGTTTGTGTACCTGCTTAATTTATTTATTGTTTTTAATTTTCACTTTTCAATTGCAGGTAACTTTCAGTGTTATTTTGTATTGGTTTCAGGTATGCAGAATAGTGATTAGGCATTTATGTAACTTATGAAGATACTCCCCACAAGTCTAGTACCCATCTGGCACCATGCATAATTACCACATTAATACTGACTGTATTCCCTAAGCTGTACTTCACAGCCCCGTGACTATTTTCTAACTACCAATTTGTGACTCTCAATCACTTCACTTCTTTCTCTCTGAATGTGTCCAACTCATCTGGTTTAAACTTTTTCAGAGGAAAAAGCGAGGTGTGGGGAATAGCATTTGGGTTGTCTTGGATCAAGATCAGTAGCTGCTGTAAAGCAAAGTAGCCAGACTGGCTGGATCAGGTCCACATAATAACCTTCAGAGAGCGATGTTCGTCACCTAGAGACCACACCCACTAAAGAGGTCTAATTAAGTTCAGGGGCCACCACAAAAAGGTCATTATTATCACCAGTTTAGCTTAGAGTTTCTCAGGTGTTTCTGATCTGCGTCAAGGGGCGGGGATTATGAAAAGTGACATTTTTGACCTTCTGAGCCTAACCCTTCCTGCAGACATGGAAATGTTATCCCTGTGACAGACAAGTTGGGGAAACACTATTTACATCATAAAATTATGAGACCTACAAGTTCAAAAAGGGTGTTCTGGGTAGGTGTCCTCTACCTTTTAAGCAGTTCTCTGTTTAACCCAAGAGGAAAATATTATTTCCTATACACAAAAGTGTCCAGACAAATGACTTCCCAAGTTTCCTTTCAATACCCATGATGGTCTCAAACCCTCAGAGATCTGCAATCCTCCCAAGTAGCTTAGTGTAGGCAAAAGTTAAATTTCACCCCCTTTTCCAACCAAAAACAGAAAGAATGAGATCCATTACACAAATAATTCTGCTAAATGACTTCAGCAAATATGTGAGGTCCCAGAAAGTGTGTTAAGACCTCTCATGTTTTCTTAAGATAAAGAACCTCACTTTCTTCAAAGGACAGGCACAAGAAAGTAACAAGACAACCCACAGAACAGAAGGTATCTGCAAAGTGCACAGTGTGATAATAGACTTGTATCCAGAATATGTACGAAGAATGTTTCTAATTCAATAATAAAAGACAACTGAGGGCCCTGGTTGGTAGCACAGTGGATAAGGCACCAGCCTGTGAACCCAAAGGTCACCGGTTCGATTCCCAGCCACGGCACATAACCAGGTTGCAAGCCAGGTCTCCAGCCAGGTCTGTAGCTGGAGGCAGGTGAAAGACAACCATACATTGATGTCTTTCTCCCTCTCTGCCTCCCTCCCTTCCCTTCTCTCTAAAAATAATAAATAAAATCTTGGAAAAAAACCCTCAATTTTTAAAAGGGCAAAGGATCTGAAAAGATTTCTCCAAAGAAGATATACAAATGGCCAACAACCATATGAAAATAAGCTCAACATCATTCAGAAAATACAAAACCACAATGAGATATCACTTCATATCCACACTGAGATCCTAAAATCAAAACAACAGAAAATAACAAGTGTTAATGAGAAGACAGAGAAACAAGAACTCCCACACACATCGCTCATAGGAATATAAAATGGTGCAGCCCCTGAAGTTGGGCAATTCATCTAATTGTTAAACAAAGAGTTATAACAATGATCCAGCAATTCTACTCTTTGGTATATACGCAAAAGAAATGAAAGCATATGTCCCACAAAAACTCGTATGTGAATGTTCATAGCAGCATTATTCCTAGTAGACAAAAAGCAGAAACAGCCCATCATCTGATGAATGAATAAAATGTAACCCTGGCTGGTGGCACAGTGGATAAGGAGCCAGCCTGCGAACCCAAAGGTCACTGGTTCGATCCCAGCCAGGGCACATAACCAGGTTGCAAGCCAGGTCTCCAGCTAGGTCTGTGGCTGGAGGCAGGTGAAAGGCAACCATACACTGATGTCTCTCTTCCTGTATGCCTCTCTCCATTCCCCTCTCTCTAAAAATAATAAATAAAAATTTTGTAAAATTAAAAATAAATAAATAAAATGTGGCCTGTCTATTCAATTGAATATTATTCAGCAATAAAAAGGAATAATACATGCTACAACATGGGTGAGCACTGAAAACATGCTAAATGACACAAGCCAGTCATAAAAAGCCACATGTTGTATGATTTGATTTACATAATATGTGCAGAATAGGCAAATTCATAGAGACAGGAAGTAAATTAGGGGTTGCCTGGGTCAGAGGATGGGAACAATAGTGGGATTACAGAGTGACAGCTGATGTGCCCAAAGTCTGTTTTGGGGTGATGAATATGCTTGAAAGTTGATTGTGATCATGAATGCACAACTCTGTGAATGTACAAAAACCAATGAACGTATACATTGAGTGGATGAGTTGTATGGCATGTATCTCAATGAAGTTGTTGTTTTTTTTTTTTTCTAAGATTTTATTTCATTATTTTAGAAAGAGGGGAAGGGAGAGAGGCAGAGAGGGAGAGAAACATCAATGTATGGTTGCGTTTCACCTGCCTCCAGCCAAAGACCTGACTGGAGACCTGGTTTGCAACCTGGTTATGTGCCCTGGCTGGGGAATCGAACCTGCGACCTTTGGGTTCGCAGGTCAGCGCCTTATCCACTGTGCTACCAGCCAGGGTCAATGAAGTTGTTTTAAAAAAGAATTCCCACAAAAATGAATCCCATTTAACCTCCATGAGCCTCAATTTGACCCTCTGAAAATGAGGATATACCTATCTTATAATATTGTAAGAACATATAAGAAGATACACATTTACATAGAATGTTTCATGTAGTGTCTGGCACTAATAAATACAGAATACATGATATTCTTTCAGCTCTTCCTATCCCCACATTTTTGCATTGTTATGTTTTGATATCACTGCGCCTTCACCTCTAGTTACAAAACTCAAAATGGGAATGTATTCCAATAGAGGCCTAAATACGGGACTTCTCTCATGATTTCACACATACTAAGCTCAAGGCTATTCTTATATGCCTGACCCTGTCCAGGAGAAACTCTGGAGCCTACAAATGTGGCTGTCTACCTCTGAGATTTGTTTCTAAAAAGTTTTTGGAGCCCTAGCTGGTGTGGCTCAGTGGACTGAGTGCCAGCCTGTGAACCAACAGGTCACCAGCTCGATTCCCAGCCAGGGCACATGCCTGGGTTGCAGGCCAGGTCCCCCACTGAGGGCATGCGAGAGGCAACCACACATTGATTTTTCTCTCCCTCTCTTTCTCCATCCCTTCTCCTCTCTCTAAAAATAAAATATACATTTAAAAAATTGGAGATAAAGAGTAACACTGGTTTCCCTCTACTCCCTGGTCTTAGTGCGTCCTCTATCCCTAATTGTCAGGCACGCCCCTTATTGATACTTTTGCTGCTCAGGCATCATTCCCAGTCAGTTTCACCTATGTTGAATTTCTGTTGGAACCTCCAAGACAGCTTTGCAGGGGTCCCAGAAAAGATCTTAGCCCTTAGACATCCAGCACTACCCACCTTGATACTCTCTGTGATGATATGCAGATTCAAAGAGGCTTGAATCTGCTTCATAAGTTGCAAAAAAGTAAAATAAAATAAGATCAACTGCAGCATTCTCACCATCTCCATAAGCTCTCAAACAATTCACAGACTTGTTACCTATTTCAAATTCTTTTTTTGGAGGAAGCGTTCCTACTGTCAAATATATTTTATTTATTATTTAATTGATTTTAGAGAGAGGAAGGGAGAAAGAAACGTCAATCTGTTGTTCCACCTATCTATGCATTCATTGCATGTGCCCTGACCAGGGACTGAACCTACAAACTTGGCATATTGAGATGACACTCTCACCAAATGAGCTACTGGGCCAAGGCGAATACATTTTCCTTTTCTCTTCACTTTCAGTGATTTTACCTGTACCTTTATTTCCATTAAAGTCCCAGGTCTCCATACACTCTCGCTGCTTTTGTATTGATCAGACAACCGGGAGTAAGTGTGCAAAACTGAAAATTTAGCAAAGCCCAATTGGTGAACATACCATAAGCAACCAGTCAAGTGGGAAATGACTGCCCATGACAGCCAATGCTATCTATCAAAGCATTTTTGCTGTAGAGCAAGGCTGTCCAATATATTAGCTACTGATCACAGGAGGCCACGAAAATTCACTGAAATCGAATAAAATTTAAAACTCAGTTCTTAAGTCTCCTTACCCACTAAATGTGCTTTCAGTAGCTACCTGCACCTATTGGCTACCATATTGGATAGCAGAGATACAGAATACTTCCATCGGAGCATGAAGCTCCACTGAATAATGCTTAAGACAGTAACTTCATTGATTCTATTCAAGTTTGCAAGTTCAGAGTTCTCAGACACAGCAGTTTTAGTCTTTACTGATCATGAGATTTGCCTCTCAAATGTATGATCCCAGTGCCTCTGAATGTTCTTGGCAGAGTTCCTCAGTGGTTAGTAGACTGGGTTTTTGAAGCTTACATAGGGCTTGGCACATGGTAAGCACTTAATATTTGCTGAATGAATGAATGAACAGCATATTAATCTCTGTATTTCCGTTTCTGCATCTGCAGGTAGAGTAGGAAACTCAGGGACCGTTTAGAGCCACAAGAAATGAAGCTGAAAAGCATAAGTATCTGCCCCAAAGGAATTCATAATCAAATGAAAAGTTTCAGACTCAAGAAAACATCTTGCTTTTTCAAGCACCCACTACTTACAGCTTTTAGAGACATGAAGGGAAGGTCGGAGAGGGTGACTATAGAAGATCACAGAATGCTGTCCTTTCTCAGTATTTCCCTGTATAATTTTTACTAGAAAATAACAGAATCACACAGAGGTAGCAATCATCTTACCTGTGTTGCCTTACACCTACGTCTCCCCTTCTCTCAGTGTCCTGTGACTCCATCTATACTGTGCCTATCAAATCACTTCTTAGAAAATAAGTGTTATTGGAACTGAAATTCAAAAAACGGTGTCAGTTTTCATATACAGGGAGAAGCAGTTCTACGAGCTCTTAACCAATAATCTCCTGGAGGCCCAACAAAAGAAGCTACAGCTGCTCCATTGAAACTGTTCTGCAGCTCTTGTCCACAGATCAAACAGCCATAGGAAGAACCAAGCTGCTCCATTTCTGTAAGTCACATTTCCTGAGCACAAGTCTGGGGACAGAAGGCAGGAGAAATGGAGCAGCTGCCGCCTGATCTGCTTATGAATGCCCCCAACTCAGTGCTCCATTCTCCTCCTTATTGTTTCAGACCCCTTTTCTCAACAACCAACATCCCAGCTCGCAGGTGGAAACACACACACACACAGAAAAGCAGCCTTCTTTGCATCAAGCACCACAGTTGCAGAAATGTCCAGACCTCTTCTGTGAGGCGACGAAACTAGAAGTTAAAATAGGTGAGCCTTACATTCAACTTTAAATTGTTAATTTGCTCTGTTCTAAATTCCAATTATTTATTTATCACTCTATGGAAGTCATTACATGTGGTCCTACAGCGATCACTTTACTACTTGTCTTTTTTAAAAAAAATTACACAATTTCTATCTCTTGAGCGGAGCAATACTTGTCCCACTATTTAAACCAACAGACATATACGTAAAATAACAGTTGTTGATGAATTAGTCATTCAATTTCAGATTCCAAGAGCCACAGAATCTAAATGTTAAAACCAAAAAGCTCATTTTCTGCAACACACAATGCTAACTTGAAGGGCATAAAACAGAGGCGGTTAAGGGAACTGCACTGCCTGAGTTTAAATCTCAGCTCTGCCACTTATTAGCTCTATCATTCAACCTTCTCCAGACTTCAGAATGGAGATGACAGTACTGACTGTGTGGGGCTGTCACAGGGAATAGAGGGAGGTAATCTGTATTAAAGCACATAAGGTCTCAATAAACATTAGCTGTGATTGTAACAATGCAACATAACTGAACATCACTTACCATTTTCCAAAAGTCAGGACTTAAAGATGAAACTTAAAGGAAAATGCTTCCCAGACAACCCACATGAAAGTACGGATAAAATGTTCCCCTTCTTACTAAATCCCAAACTGAAATAATGAATTTTTAAAAATATCCATGAACATGTACAAATTATTCACCGGACTGGTTTGTTCGTAGTTAAGCAAACCCCAAGAAATGAGCATTGGACCCCAGCCAAGACCTGGCTCTCAGGTGGAGGAGGGGGCAGGGAGCTGGTGACTCCCTCACACCACTGCTGTCCCCGAGAGAGAAAATGCTCCACCCTTTTGCGCCTTGAAGTGTCAACAAAGTCCCCGCCCCCTTGGCACCAATGGATCTAAGTTTGTTGACCTCCTAGGGCCAATGAAAAACAAACGCTGCAGGATATGTGCTATTTTTATACAAAAAAGATAGCATGAGCAAAGATTCTTTATAAATGATGTGAGTCTCACCTTTTCTTTTGAAAGAGACATGGTAATTTGTTAAGTTGAAGAATAACTTGTTAACTACATGGTGCAAATTATCCTTTTTCTCCAGTGGAACCTCCAACAGTGGCTGGCATTACCACTTATCACTATAACTAACACTAGCCAACTTGGCGCAAGTAAAAGATGTCCTTGGAAGATGGTCTTGTAACTCAATAACACAGAAGAGGTACAAAGGGGCACACTCTCAAAAAATAATAATAATAATAATAATGCCACCTCTGAAAATTCTCTCCAGCAAATCTCTGAGTCTGCATACAATGTCATAAATAACACAAGCTGTCCACTAGAGGATACACTGAACAAATGCCCAGAAGAATTTCATCTGGATCTTGTACTCCCCTAAAATAAGGGTAGGCTGGTTTACCTGGAAAAGAGCTCCGGAAGAGCTGAGAGGCAGTATTATTCGGTGAGAAAAATACCTCCACTCACAGCACAGGGAAGCCAGGGGCTCTGCCTGGCCCAGATTGCAGAGGAACCCTTGAATGCTGACAACCCTCAAAGCAGCAGTGACATGAGGTTAAACTGGACCCCTGCCTTCTGTGAATTTGAGTCACCTTCTCAGGTAAACAGATTTTGGCCCCCTACTAATCACCAGGTTATTTTTCAGGACGGACTGCTTAAACCTTAATCATGTCTGAATACATTTCTAAAAACTGGGAAGGGTCACGACCCATTACTCACCTTCTAATCCAACCCAAGCCCAGAGAAATGCTCTTTTCATAACTGCCAGATGACAACATTACCTCAAGTAAACCTCAAACAAACCAGTCTGGAGGCCAAAGTGCACACACACGGTAAGGTTCACAGGGCTTCTGCCTCAGCCCTTCCTAACTTAGACTGAGATCAGCCCATTGCCACAGTGGGGTCTTAGCTTATGAACAATGTATGACAGACGACTCCTGAACTTCCAAAAGAAAAAGAAATGACCTCTAAAAGTAGCAATGCCTCCTATGTATTTTTTAGTGTAACGTCAGGCTAAATCCCACTCACATATTTTCCACCAGAGCTAGCAAACAAATATATCAAGGATTTATAAAGCAAATAGAGTCATTTATAGAAAGTATCTCTAAATTTTCCTTTTACAATGGGCTGATTTTTCTGTCTTATTTCACTTTTATTTCCAAATCCCCAAGATTTATTACCCTATAAGGGTTGCCAAGATATCCTATGTTTTTCATTTCTAGTATTTAAGCAAAATTGAACCTCTTTAGTACCCTGTGCATCGTAAAGCATGTATTATTCCTTGGCCACAAATGAAATGAACAGTGCCAACCGAACTTTTCTGAAAGCCAACACACATTCAGATTTGCAAATCAACCTTCTTGCATTTGCACTTAAAAAAAAAAAAAAAAAAAAAAAAAAAAAACTCTACTGTGGAATTTCACCTTAAAGAACGGTTATTTTAGCTTTGCAATTTTAATCACTTCCCACATTGAATGGCCAGGAAAAAAGCACTGATACTGATCTGTCCACAGAACATACAAACAGAGATATTCAGAATGTGAAGAAGAGTACATTAGTGAATAAGTAACTTCCGTACATGTTTAGGCATGAAACCATAAAATGCTAGACAGGAGGCTGAGAGAGCATCAGCCAATGCCTTCCTCCTATAGAGAACATTTTCACAACAGGGGTTAAATGATTTGCCCAGAAGAGTGGCAAAAACTCATTCAGTCAGTGGCAAACCGTGTAAGCCAGGTGTCCTACCTGCTAGTGCAAGAGCTTTCCATGGTACCGCTCTGCTCCTTATAGCACAGAAAGCATATATGAATGAAGTTATCTACCACACAAGACAAAAATCATACAGGGTGGGGCAAAAGTAGGCTTACAGTTGTCCTTACGGAAAATAATAAATGGTAATACAAAAATAACCTTTCACATACTCATAACTGTAAACTTACTTTTGCCCCACCCTGTATATCTGTAAGATGATTTGTAGATAGATATAAGAAAGTTGTAGAAGGACATGCATCAAGCCACTTAAAAATTGGCTGGGAAGCCTGGCTGATGGCTCAGTGGATAAAGCACCAGCCTGCAAACCCGAAGGTTGCTGGTTCGAGTCCCAGCCAGGGCACATAACCAGGTTGCAAGCCAGGTCTCCAGCCAGGTCCCCAGCTGGAGGCAGGTGAAAAGCAATCACACATGGATGCTTCTCTCTCTCTCTCTGCCTCTCTCTCTTCCCCTCTCTAAAAATAATAAAATCTTTAAAAAAAAAAATTGGCTGGGAAGATGTACATTTATTTTACATTGTTTTGCTGGTTCTGCTGACTACGTTGCATTTGCAAGTGCCAAAGAGGAATTTACTGACTTATAAAATGAGTATCTCTTGATTTGTAAAACCCTCTAAGAAAAGATGATAATGTATATCTTGGGAGAGGAAAGTGCATTTCTTTTCCTTCCAAAGAGAACAGCCGCCCGTCACTCCCCAAAAGCCAGCCCAACCCTCCTTTCCAGGTCCAGCTCAGCTGCCAGCTCCTGCCAGCAGACTCCCGAGCTCTTAGGCCAGAACCTCTCCTTCCCTGGGTTCCTTCATCATAACCTTTGCATAAGTCTCTCCTACTAGAAAGCAAGCTCCTTGACAGCAGAAATCCTCTTACCTGGCTCTCGGGCTTTGCAAAGTCCTCAGTATATAGATATTGCATTCAATCCCACTTGAGAGTCCTTTCCCAGATCTCCGACTTCCCAACACTAACACCTGGACCTACTCGAGAGTTATTCCAGAGTGGAAATCCTGGACCGCACTGCCAGGCAAACCCGTCTCTGGAAAATCAAACTGTCGTGCTCACGACATCCCGTGCCTCCTGGCCGGGCGTTGAACGTCCTTCAACATTAGGGGGGGCGATAAAACTAAAAATGTATTATTTAGGTTGCCGACAACATTCGGAAGCACCAGGTTCTCTAGGTGTAAAATCTCATTTTTTTAATCTCAGAAAAACATGTACAAGAAAATACAGCTGAAAGCAGCGGATAATGCTAAATGCACATGAAACAGAATGAAACGTCTTTAAAAGCTACTGGGAATATCCATGCAAGTTTGTGGGTTTTTTTTCCTTTCTTTCTTTCTGACAGAGAAACGTGATAGTCCCTAAATACAAGAGCTGACCTGGCAGAGTAAATCGGCACATCGGGTCCTCTTTAACGCTATCCTGCTTCTGATCATCAAGCAAGAATGAGTACTCGGGCTTTTCGTCCAAGTCTCGGGTTTTCAAAGCGGACGGTTGAATTAAAACCCCTATATCTTAACACCACAAAGTTGACCCATCTGAGCGCCTAACACACACAAAGAAAGAGCAAAAGGAACATCGCTACCAGATCCTGATGTTAAGGCACAAACACAAGTGGCCCAGAGAACCTGGAGAACTGTAGCGCGACAAAGCCAACCAAACCCCAACCCCGACCGGACGGCCAGCACTGGCGCGACCCCACACGCCCTCGGCCCCGCCGGTCCCGAGCCTCACCGCGGCGCTTCTTCCTTCCATCTTCCATCGCCCGCGCCGAGCCCGCCGCCACACCGGGAGCCTCGGGGCGGGCGGCCAGCGCAGCGCGCTCCGGGTCCGGCTCCCGGGACTGCCGAGGGGCGGCGGCGGCGGAGGCGCGCACCCTAGCGGAGGAGGCCCGCGCGGCCCCCTGTGGTGTCAAAGCGAAGGCGGCGGCGAGCGGGGGCGGGACGGCGGCCGGGGGCGGAGTGGCTGGGGGCGGTGGCCCGGGGGCGGGGGTCCGGGGGCGGTGGCCCGGAGGGGCGGGGGGACGAGCGGGCAGAAGAGGGTGAGGAAAGAAGGCGG
>PVIW01007330.1:0-74332 GCA_004026585.1 Noctilio leporinus | reverse complement strand
TTCAGCCCTGGCTGGTGGTACTGGATAAGGTGCTGACCTGCAAACCCAAAGGTTGCCGGTTCAATTCCCAGCCAGGGCAACATAACCAGGTTGCAAGCCAGGTCTCCAGCCAGGTCTGTAGCTGGAGGCAGGTGAAAGGCAACCATACATTGATGTTTCTCTCCCTCTCTCCCTTCCCCTCTCTCTGAAAAATAATAAAATCTTAAAAAAAATAAAAAATAAAAAATAAAGCATCCCGGTCCTGGCTGGTGGCACAGTGGATAAGGAACTGGCCTGCGAACCCAAAGGTCGCTGGTTCAGTTCCCAGTCAGGACACATAATCAGGTTGCAAGCCAGGTCTCCAGCCAGGTCGGTAGCTGGAGGCAGGTGAAAGGCAACCATACATGGATGCTTCTCTCTCTTTCTTCCTCCCTCCCTGTACCTCTCTCTAAAAATAATAAATAAAATCTTTTAAAAAATAGCACCCCACAGAGGCCACTTTTTAAGAAAGAATATACTAGGAACCGGTGTGCTGGGCTTTGGAGTTAAGTCCATTAGTGTCTCATCTCTGCTCTATTGAAGACCTTCGCAATGGGTCAATGCCAGCACGGCACTCACTATGACGTATGTTTGGGGTGAGAGAAAACTGGGAGATGCCAAAATGTCATCACGGTTCTGAAGGGGAAGGAGAAGCAATCCTTCACTCAGCTGTCTGCTGCTCAGACCAGACTTGGTTGTCTCCCATGGACAGAGCCACGTGGGGCTCTCACGCCTGTGGGCCAGGGCTGGGGCCGAGGGTGGGCGGCTGTGCAGATGGTGTGCTCTGTTCTGGGCTCCGGGGTTTCTCGGCTTGGAGCCTGGGCTCTGCCCTGGGTGGAGAAGCAGCAGCAGCTTCAGCAGCACCAGATGGAGGACATGATGCCACTGGGGCTCTGCCTGTTGGGTGATAGCTTCTCTGAGGGCCAAGAGGGTCTCTTCCGGCCAGCCTTCAGGCTGCAGAGGACTCTTGTCATTTGACTCTCCGTCTCCATTGAAAAGGGAGTGAATCCCCTAGCTATTTCCCCCAGAACTTCCTTGTTTCTTTCTTGTGTTTTTTTTAGATTTTATTTATTCATTTTTAGAGAGAGGGGAAGGGAGAGAGAAAGAGAGGGAGAGAAACATCCATGTGTGGTGGCCTCTCGTGCACCCCTACCTGAGGACCTGGCCTGCCACCCAGGCATGTGCCCTGACTGACAACCGAGCTGGAGAGACCCTTTGGTCCACAGGCAGGCGCTCAGTCCTATGAGCCACGCCAGCTAGGGACCCTCTGTTTCTTTTCTCCACAGGGCCTCCCTTCCCTGAAGCCATCAGGTCCCTCTCCTCACAGGCCCTATTCATCTCACACACTCAGTTCTCATTAAATGGCGGAGGCCACGTTTTATGGCCTCCGAGCCACTGGTATCTGGGGCTGAAAAGATTCTTTGTTGCATGAAGCGTTCCTGTGAGCAGAGCAGTGTGATGTTCCGCATCCACCCCAATCCCACCCCCTTGTAGCTGTGACGACTCAAAATGTCTCCAGACATTGCTAAGTGTCTCCTTGCCATAAAGCTGCCTGATTTAGCAAAATAAAAATACACGGTGTGCAGTTCCACTTCAATTTCAGGTAAATAACTCATAATTTGTAGTGTATGTATAGACAGATATATATGCAACATTAGAACACATTTGCTATTTATTTGAACTTCAGATTTAAGCAGGTATCTGTATTCAACTGGCAATTCTTACTAGGGACCAAGATTGCGTGGCTTGACGACCACTAGATTTATGTGGCTCCACTTTGAGAAAACACAGGAATCAATCTCTAATTGTAAAACTGCCGCTTCAGCATGAGGGAGAGTGAAGATATAAAATGGCCAATAAGTACATGAAAAAATGCTCACTATTCACTGCTTATTAGGGAAATACAAATTAAAACCACAGTCCTAGCTGGTGTGGCTCAGTGGATTGAGCACCGGCCTGCAGACTAAAAGGTCGCAGGTTCAATTCTCAGTCAGGGCACATGCCTGGGTGGTGGCCCAGGTCCCCTAGTTGGGGGCATGGGAGAAGCCACCACACATTGATGTTTCTCTTCCTCTTTTTCTCCCTCCCTTCCCCTCTAAGTGTAAATAAATAAAATCTTTTTTTAAAAATCACACTGAGATACCACTTCATTGCCTACTTGGATAGTTGGAACCACATAGACAGACAATACTAACTGTTGGCAAGGAGGCTGGGCTGTGTGGTGAGCTGTCTCCACACAAAGTCCACTCTTGGCACTACAACCGACACGTCTCTGGGTGAATGGAGTGCTGAGAGTTTGCTCTCCTGGCATGGAGGGAAAATACCATGAGAACAAAACACAAACTAATATTTTTATAAAATGTCTACAAACACGGAAGATTTTCATTGCTCCCTCTGTGTCAGACTTTCCTTGTTTCCGTCCAACATGGCTACCATCTAAATAGTGGTTTTTCTAAGACAAAAATCCAATCATGTGACCCTACTCTTTTAAAATATTGATGGTTGCCCCGAACAGAGTTCCTATGCTTTTCCCCATGTAACTCCAACTCTCACCCCCTGTCTGTTAATAACAGCTTTATTGGGAAATAAATCATATACCAAACTATCCATCTACATAAAGTTCAATGTATTTTACTAAACTCACAGAGTTGTGCAACTAATCAGTATTAGAAGATTATCTTCACCCCCAAACACAACCTAGTACTTGTTCACAGTCACTCCCCATGTCTCCCAACATTTTGGGAGTGGTTTCTCCCGCTGAGCATGTTTTCCAAGGTTCATTCATGTCCTAGCATGTGTCTGTACTTTGTTCCTTTTTGCTGCTGAATAATATTCCATTACCTGAATATACCATATTTTGTTTAGTTATCAGTTGTTGAGTATTTTGGGTGTTATGCTAATGATAAAATACAGAGCACAATGTAACAAACACCCACACAGGAGCCTCTGTTTCTGCAGTGTTTTCATTGCGAAGAGTAAATGATAATCAACAGAAAGCACCTAGCACAAAGCCTGGCTTCAAGTAAAAGGTGGGGCAGTAGAGGTCAAGTTGTGGCTGGGAATTCCCAGTGGTGGCTGGGAATTCTCTGTGGTTGCCATGGATGGCTCAACCTCCCTCGAAGGACACTCCCAACCTACTGAGGTTTGATCTATACCATTTGCCATACGTTTTAAATTAAGGTGGATTGAAATAGATCTTAACACTTCCTCAGAGTTTTACCTCACCTGTGTTCAGCTCTGGGACTCCACTGGAAACGTGTGAGGGAAGGCTGAGAGGCAGGGCAAGGCCTGGTCTAATGTTTATATTGTTAAAGGTCGGAGCCAAATCTGCCACAAATCTGCAAGATTTCCTTCTTTATTTACCTCTATCTCAAATGCAGGTCCTTAAAGTGCTTCCCACGATTCTCTTCAGTCTTGTATTAATCAGTTACCACTTGGTGGATTAATTATCTTGCCTCAAAAGGCATTAGCTGAAGCGGAATTGCACGTTATCAAAACCACTTTAGAGCTAATGTATGAAAAAAAAAAATGCTAACTCTAAGGTGGAGTGAATTCATGCCAGTTAAAAAGCTGTAATCCACTTTTTAGTTACAAAATATCAGCAAGCCTTGTTAAAAGCAAGAACAATATACAAATGAGAAAAATCGTTCAAAGTTAACCGCTTCACTTCGGGTGGTTTTCTCAGCACAGTGCCAGGAACAATGAAAGAAGTCCTTGCCTGAGGGCTGCACATCCATCTCTGGCTAGACAGTGGCAGACCCAGGCCTGCGGGCCCATCTGAAATACGAAACTCTTCCAGGGCTGCTGGCCTAAATGACATCTATAGCAGAAGACAGCAGAAAGCAGAGACAAGGAAAAGCGCACGGACACCAAACATGCGTCCCCGTGATTCTCAAATTTATTCACTCAGTATGAGATAATTACTTTATCAAAAACAATCCTTCAAATTTAATCTCATTAAGTTTCCACAGTGTTCAAGGCCCGAGGTGATCTTGGGTAAGTAAACAAGGCTGTGGATTCAATTAGTTTTTCTCCTGATTGGTTGTGCTGGCTTTCTATAGCTAGAGGACTAAGGGAACAGCAGGTAAATAAAGAGGGAGCCTGCTAAGTGTCCATCCACATAAATCCTAATAACTTAAAAACTAGCTTCAAAAATGAAGGCAGGAAAGATTTCTGCTGTTTGGATAGTCTCCAAACAGCAATTATGTAAGAACAGCAATATTTACAGCGATGGCTTCGGTGGTAAGCAATTTAAGTTTAATTTTACTCAGCAGCTGGTCCTGTGTAGCACTAACAGGAGAACAGCATTAATAGATCATCTCCTCCTGCCTTGAGGCAGGTAGAGGTCTGAAAATCCAGAACAGACATCCTTTCTCACCTACAAGATCTCAGGGAAGACAACACAGATTAGATAGTCGAGCAAGAGGTTTCAAACAGGAATTTAAGTCCATTTTTACCCACCCTTCAAGTTTGCTGACTCCCCAGGAACATGGACAGAGTTCAAGCTTTCTGTCATTAAAAATGACACTCCAAACTTACACATGCTACATATCAAACTTACTCAATTTTTAACAAATTAAACGAAAATCCAGTTTATGTAAGGGTATATTTTCTTCAGGTTCGCCACTGCTAGTTTTTATTATGTTTCTCTTAGATCAATGATTTTCAACCTTTTTCACCCTATGGCTCACATAAACTACTAAAATTCTGCAGCACACCAAATAATATATTATTTTTTGCTGATCTGACACAAGATAGGTATAATTTTGTGTCAGTCACACTGGATGGTTATTACTGCATTGGCTGTTGTCATTTTTTTTTAAATCTTCCCCCTAGGACATTTCTTCCTTGCTTTTAGTGAGAGAAGAAGGGAGAGAGAAACAATAATGTAAGAGAGAACCATCGACTGGTGCCTCTGAAAGGCACCAGGACTGGGGATCAGGGGTCAAACCTACAACCTAGAATGTGACCTGTAATCAAACCCACAACCTTTCTGTTACCAGATGGCACTCCAACCAACTGAGTCACACAGGTCAGGGCTGCTGTTGTCATTTTAAAATCTGACAATTGCCCTGGCTGGTAGCACAGTGGATAAGGCGCCAGCCTGCAAACCCAAGGTCACTGGTTTGATTCCCCAGCCAGGGCACATAACCAGGTTGCAAGCCAGGTCTCCAGCCAGGTTCGTGGCTGGAGGCAGGTGAAAGGCAACCATACACTGATGTCTCTCTCCCTCTCTGCCTTCTCCTCTCTCTAAAAATAATAAATAAAATATTTTTAAAAAAATTAATAAATAAGATAAACTAAAATTTGACAATCTAGGGGAAAAGCGACTAGTGCCCCTGACTGAATAGTCAGGTATTGCATGTTTTAAAAAGCCTGTGGCACACCCGTTAAAATCGTTGTCTTAGATAATATGATAATGCTATATGGCTGATCGTTTGTATAATACCCAATGGATAAATATAACAACAAGCATATTATTTAATAATACTTAAGTATATTAATATTTAATTATTAAAGTGCTTTTTAGCACACACAGAACCTCTGCACAATTTATTCATTTCATCCTCAGGAGACTTCTAAGGCCGATCTGACAACCCAAGTTGTATAGAGAAAGAAACTAAGTCTCAGGAAAGTTAAATGACTTAGTAAAAGTCACTCACCAAGAACATATCAGTACTACCCTAATCCAGGGAGAAAAGAGTAAGGAGAGGGAAAATATGAAACGGAATCACTTTAACCAAGCTGCTAAAATGAACATTATGAAGGCTGAGACATGAGGAAAGACTCCATTCTTGTTCCAACTAGCATGTGAGTTCCAACTTGGAACTGCCCAGTTCTGCCTCAATGCCTGGACGTGTACATCGGCGCCTCCACGTGGCCCTCTGATTACCTCTATCTCAAATGCAGGTCCTGAAAGTGCTTCCCACGATTCTCCTCAGTCTTGTATTAATCAGTTACCACTGATTAATACAAGTGTCCAGGACGCCTGAAGGACTCGCGTGTTCATCCACCTGACCATTACCCAGCCACCAGGACTGACCAGACGTCCTGCCACCCATCATCCTCACTGCCTGTCACCTGGCTGATCACCTTCCTGGACCAATCCTGGGGCTGGGTGCAAGACCGATAATTCTCAAAACTGCACCGTTTTCTATAAGAACTTCTAACTTGCCTTTCTTTTTTGGAACACTTATGGGTTTTTGCCTAGCTGTGGTCACAGTCTACAAACTCCAACACCCTCGAGTAAATCCCTAGCATTTATTTCAAGCAAAGCCTCCAGGCTCTTTGTGAGTTCATTCGACACCAGAGTATAGCAAACACTGGGCCTTTGGGGCCCAATCCGGCCGTCACGTGTTTATATATTACTTTCAAAGTATAAATGGGTTTTAATGTGATGAAATGGTTTTTAGAAATAAAGAAGAGCTCAGTGGATTGGTGCTGGCCTGCAAACCCAAGGGTTGCTGGTTTAATTCTCAGTCAGGGCACAACCAGGTTATAAACCAGGTCTCCAGGTGGAGGCAGGTGAAAGGCAACCATACATTGATGTTTCGCTCCCTTTCTTCCTCCCTCCCTGCCCTTCTCTCTAAAAATAATGAATAAAATCATTTTTAAAATAATAAAATTTAATAAAAGAATATTCTATGACATAATTATGTGAAATTCAATTTCAGTGTCCATAAATAGTTTTATCGGAACACAGCATGCCCGTTTATTTTTTTATAATCTATATCTACTTTTGCACTACAATGGCAGAGTTGAGTCATTGTGATGGAGACCATATAGCCCTAGAAGACTAAAATATTTACAACTTGGCACATAACAGAAAAAGTTGATAAATTCTATTTTTTTTTTTTTTTTAAGATTTTATCCATTATTTTTAGAGAGAAGGGAAGGAAGGGAGGAAGAAAGGGAAAGAAGCACCAGTGTACGGTTACCTTTCGCCTGCCTCCAGCTATAGACCTGGCTGGAGACCTGGCTTACAACCTGGTTATGTGCCCTGGCTGGGAATTGAACCAGCAACCTTTGGGTTCACAGGCCGGCGCCTATCCACTGAGCCACAACAGCCAGGACAATAAATTCCTCTTATACCCCAACCTTAAACTGTAACTTTGGATGCCTTCTACTGGATGGGAATATGGAAAACAATCATAAAAAGCCCATTCTTTGAAACATGGCATTGACTCTGTCATTTTGTTCAACATGCAGTCAAGCCCATGAGCTGGCTTCACAAAACGGTCATGAACTTTTGAAAACAAGAGAGCATGCAGTACACAATTCCTATGGTCACTCTGTGTTCCCAGATAGTATAGAAACATTTTAATTATTTAGGGCCTTAAAAAAGGAAATATGCAAGCAATTTCATCAATATTTCAGGAAACATTATGGAATTTTTCATGTGGAAATCTATTTATTGAAACTTGTTTAAAATCTGAATTTATTGGGGTGACATGGGCTTGGAAAACCATACAGGTTTCAAGTGTACAACTTAGTAACACATCATCTGCATGCTGCATCTTGTGTTCATCATCTCAGTCTCTTTCCCAGCAAACTCCAGCCTTGCCCACCCCCACCCCCTACTCCCACTCACCTTTCCCTCTGGCTGTCACCACACTGTTGTCCGTTGTCTGTGTCTATGTGTTATATACAATATACATATGTGGATTGTTGTTTGGTTTTTTTTGCTTAATCCTTTCACCTTCTTTCATTCATCCCCTCAAACTGCATCCCCTCTGACAACGGTAGTCTGTTACCTGTATCCCTTGACTTCTTTGTGTTATTTTATGGGGATCATTTAGTACCCGTATCTCAGTAGTTTACTTTCAGGGCTTTGTTCTAAGTTTACCCCGGTCCTTAGCTCTTGTAGTATTCAACTGACGGCTTCTGAGTTGCCCCCGGGTCTTATACTTTGTTCTCAGGAATATCTTATTTGCTCTCATTTGCCAGAGCAATGACACAGATAGCGTATTCAGGAACTGTGACATGGAAATGGTTTTGTAAAACTGAAAGGAACTACCTTTTCATTACAACAGGAAGGAGCTCCAGCGCCGCAACCCTGGCGCCCTAGCCTAATTCCAGGTCATTAGCATCACACAGCACACGAGTGGGATGTTGCCCTTTGGAGACACCTTCGTAGTTCAGTGTGATGTAGGGCATCTGAGCTGCTCAAGGGCAAATTTCACCGAAATGTAATTTTACTGGGATGTAAGCAGTGTCCTTGGAAAAGCTGAAGTCTTTAATTTTGATGAAGTTCATTTTCTCTTTTTTTCTTCTTTCTTTTATGGTTATAGTCTTTTGTGGCCACTCTAAGAGATCTTTACCAATCTCAAGGTTATAAAGATATTCTGTGTTTATTTTAGAAGCTTTATAATTTTAGCAATTACATTTAGGTCTGTGATTCATCTTGACTTTTTTTTTTTTTTGCATGTGATGTAAGAGCCGAAGTTCTTATTTTAAAAAATTATGTACATCTAGTTGTTGTAGGGTCATTGATTGGAGAGGCATTAATATTTTCATGCTTGTTATTTAGGTGAAGAAATCAAGACTGGAAAAATCCAAGCATTTTGTTCCAGTTACATGAGACTCCAAACTCTATGCTTTTTTCCTGCCACCACAGCACATTTTATATCAATTGTAGATATGACAAAACATCACCAGTTAGTTCCTCCCATGCTGTCTGTCCCTTTTCTCCTAAGCAGACAAAAATAACATTTTTGTCTCACGGGTGCTTTTTCTCTCACATGTGGTGTTCCCAACTCCCATGACCAATTCTCAAAATCTGGCCATGATCATCTTTCCAAATTGATAGCATATAAAATTCAGTGAAAGAAAAGAAAACGTGAACACCGTCCACCGAAGACCCTGTCAGTTAAGAAAATGAGTGTCTTGATGTGAGAGATAAGGTTGACAGGTACTAATTAGACATTAAAATTTCCCCCCCGAGATGATGTTCACTCATCTAGCTGCCTGGGACAAAGCACTCTAGCGCTGAGAGGATGAACAAGGAAGGTGGAATTCTTGGGATTTTTCAGATCCTAAGATTATGTCTGTGGATGTATGAGGTCTGTCCGGAAAGTATCGAGCCAGTGTCAATCGCACCCTAAGCTGAGAAAGTCTGCATTACAAGTCAGACCTGTCCCATAAGCAGATCATTGGGCACCAATGCCATCATCCAGAGAAATGATGCAGCTGCAGCCCTTGAAATTGTTTGGCGGCCCAGGGTGGTCAGGTGTTGGGCCAGGTAATCCAGACTATGACAGGCCTAGAAATGAACACAAGTTAATGATTCCTGTGCACAATTTATGTTCTACTCCCATAAGTTCTTTAGAATTTAGGGACCCCTGAACATGTGTGCTTGGATTTCACCCCAGTGAAACGTCCTAGTTACAGTGGAGCTGAGGCCAGAGTAATCCAAGCGGCAGGAGTGAAAGACGGGAAACCGGGGGAGAGGTGGTAAATCAACGATCAGGTCTGTTCATTCCTTCAAAATGAGGTCTGCAGCATCTAAGGGAAGGAAGGGAGGAGATGGGAGGGAAGCCTTTCTTAGCCTGAAACTAGCAAAGCTGCATCTCAGTTCCAGCAGTGTCCTTTTCCGTCTCCCTGGTCCCTGTGAGATCCCACAGAGCGGGGAGGCCCTGGGCCATACTCATCGCCAGGTCAGTGGAGCTGTTCTAGCCAGATGGCCTCCCACAGGCAGCTCTTACATCTTGTCATACACCTGGATACACATGGCTAATTTGTAAAACACAATGTATATTATAATAATGCTAACCTTATTTGGTGGTCCTTATCTGTAAATCCTTACATGCTTAGCTCTAAAGATGAATATCCACTATTTTCATGACCAAGTGATAACGTTGATTACGCACGCCAGAGTTCACATTTGAGCTGCGCTCCAGAATGGATTTCTTATTTTTTCATGTAGTGTTGTTGGTCACCCCACTCAAAGAGTTCTTAAGGCTCCAGTGACAAGGCTCCAGGGATAGAGATATAGATATCCAGGTCTCCTCTCAGGAAGACAAAAGCCATTCCATTGTTTAAGAGCTTTCCATTTTGCACTTGGTTTCCCTGGTGACAGTCAATATGTTGGGTTAATGGACAAGAAGGTTTGAGACTCTTGCAATATGCTGACCTTTTCAATCAATACCTTTAGCTCCAGGCATTTGTGCAATCAATTTTCTATGCCTACTCTTCAGCCTCCTCCCAACGAAATGTCTGCCTGTATTAGGTTAGAGCCTTCTTTCCTCATCGATGTACCAACCTCGCAGGCCAGCCTGCAAGGCATGGTTATATAACACCGTTACTTCAACCTTGGCCGCTTGAAATTTCACCGGTAATCCCCAAATCTATCATTTCAAATGTCTCTGTTCTTAAAAGCTACCTACAGGGAAAATAATGTTTTTAGGAAAACATGGTCTGGGTGATATACCTATTCCTGGATGAGCAAGGGTTTTCATTATAGTTAAGATTCCTGGAGCTATGTCTCAAATACACTAGTGTTGGATAAACCCCTATAAATTAATGACTGGCATGATTTTCCCCCTCACACCCACCCCTTTACTTCAGTGTGTGAAATCCTGAGTGCTAATAGTACACTGTATCATGATGGAAGCAGACTTTACACCCTGAAGTTTTAAACCTTGAATTTTCTCAATGCATCATAAAATAGAGCAGTTTGAGCCACATTGACTTTAAGAGCAACTGGGCATTTTTGTTCTGGTTTAAAAAAAAAAAAAAAAGTATATGGATTTGGAAACAGATGGTGGATATAGGTCTTAGCCTGACAGCTTATAGTCTGAAATGTTTTGTACAAGCTACTCCTATTCAGAGACAATTGACTTACTCCCTTCAACTAAAATTTTAACGTCTATAAAATATTCACTTATTCTTGACACTGCATGGAAAGCCTAAATAGCATATCATACAGAACATTAAAGATTTATGAGTATCCTTAAAAACTTGCAACTTGATCTTTATTATAACACCAGGCAGAAATAATGGTGGTGAACAAAGGACACAGGTTGTTACTAACAACATTTCTAAGCAGGAACTAATGCAATGGTTCCTATTTAGAAACATGCGTTGCATTGCATATGTTTACTAAGTGCTTATGTCCGGTTTCCAAGGCAATTCAATAGAACACGAGAAAGATGAGAAAGTAACGATCCTATGGAGACTTGCGGCATTTTAATATATGTATATTTTACCCTCACCCAAGGACATTAGAGACCGAGAAAGGAAGGAAGAGAGAGAAACGTCGATGCGAGAGAGAAGCATCAATCAGTTGCCTCCTGTATGGGTTTGGCCTGAAGCACCCAGGCTGGGGATTGAACCCACCACCTAGGTATGTGCTTGGCTGGGAATTAAACCTGCAACCTTTCAGTTACAGGATGATGCTCCAACCAATTGAACACCCGCTGGGATGAGACGTCGTATGTTTTAGAAACCACAGAAATTATGTTCATTAGATGGAAGAGATCATCAGGGTTTAAAGGTGGGTGGCAGGAGATTGGGAAGAGCGTGGCTGGGCCCAGTAATGGAGGAACTTAAGAACTAGAAAGACAGAATGAAGAAAGAGAGCCATTTCCTAAAATTATTGCATAAGAAAAGAATGAAATCGCAGGAAATGAGCAGACACCCAGCTACCAGGACTAGAATGAGGCAGCCAAGCAAAACAGTCTCTGCACTCTGACTAGAAATGGGAGTTTTCCAGAAGGTGCAGCCATGCCGAATGTACACTCAGATGCTACTGATTCTGCCAGGTTTGGGGAGGCTGTTAATAACTGTTATTTGCATGGTGTTTTTGAACTGCAACTAGCATGTGAAGTAGGCATTTTCTACCCATTATGGACTCAGAAAGGTTAATGGCTTTAAATGGTACTCTGAGACTGCTCATTGCTACCTAATATTTCTTCTTCTTCTTTAGTCAAAGGGGTCCTGATATTTTTTCAGGGTGGTAACCCAACTAAAAGCATATATTTCCCAGGCACCTGTGTCCATATGACCAAATTCTAGCCAATCTGAAAGCTGTTGGGTAGCATAGAAAGGTTCCTAAAAAAGGAATGGGATTTGCCTCTTTTGGCCTTCCTCCTTTTATCTTCCTGTCCCCTGGAATGCAGATGTGATGGCTGTAGCTGGAGCAGACATCTTGTGATAATAAGGATAAAGCCATGTATATATATGAAAATCGCGAAGCAGAAAGGACTCTGATGGCCCAGTGACTTTCTTAAGCCACCACACCAGTCTGGACTAACCACCTCTAGACTTTTCAACATGAAAAGATAATCCCTGGGTTTATCTACGTTAAATCGACCGACCTAACAAGAACTGGTCACACAGCTAGGACTTCCACAAGTAGGACTTTGAAGCACTCAACACATCTGACTTTTGTTCTTTCAATCTAAACAGGTATCCAGGCAGATCTGTGAAAGACAGTATTTAAATGGGGGAATAATCAAGATTTCACATGCATCAAATAGTCTCTTAAATACTTTTTGGGGAGCATAGAAGTTGCTGGTCTCATAAAGGTCGTGTGGTAGGAAATTGTTTTTTTGTCTCTTAGTTTGGAGGTTGAAAAAGGTTCAGGGTTTCTCCTCTCTGATTGGACGTTTAACTAACTTCCTCTTTGTATCTGCCTGTGAGTCTTGTTGGAATTTTGGTCAGGCGACTGCCCCGTCTGGGTTGTGTGAAATACAAGCATGGAGGAGGCCAGCGTGGTCTCCTCACCCAGCCGACTAACACATGACTCACAGCATTCCAGTAAAAGTGGAGGCGGCCTGGCCACCTCCCCCTGACCCCTGAGTCATTTCCAGCAGCTGGGAGAGCCCAGCGCAGCTGCACGCATTGGCGCCATATGCTCATCCTTTCTAGGCATAACTCATCCATGCCTGCAGTGCTGAGGTCTTGGAACTCTCCTTTCGGAATGGGGTCGGAGGTATCAAGTTCGCAGGCTTGAGACACTGCCATGGTGGCTGTTTGCCTCTGCCTAAGGCCTTGTTTAACCCTTTATTACTTTTGTCTCACGGCATATTTATTTACTTATTGGGTGTTGAAAGGGTTTTTCAACAGTTAACTTCAGAGTCACTAGACACAAATCTGTGGTCACCTCTTCCTTTCACAGTAGGAAATTCTTGACTTGAACTTTCTAGAAGATCTCCAACATGAATGCATGAAGTTACTAGGAACCACCTCGGCCCTGGTGGGTGTGGCTCAGTGAATAGGCACTGGCCTGCGAACCCAAAGGTTGCTGGTTCAATTCCCAGCCAGGGCACATAACCAGGTTGCAAACCAGATCTCCAGCCAGGTCTGTAGCCGGAGGCTGGTGAAAGGCAACCATACATTGATGTTTCTCTCCCTCTCTGCCTCCCACCCTACCCCTCTCTCTGAATTTTTTTTTTTTTTTTTAAAGAACCACCTCAATAACCTTATGTGATGTGCTGTCTGCTTTTAGCTTTTTGTTAGGCTCTTTACTCCCTCCATCGTGTCCTTACGGCCCATAATCATATCTGTGTCATTAATCTTTTATTTCACCATACTTCCAGGAATATTCAGTGAGTGTTTTCAGTCCACAATTTGCAAGACTGCTTTTTCCTACACACATGCCCACAAACAGACCTAACAAGTTATCGCTGTTGCTGTCTTACGTTTATTTGTACGTTACTTGATTTCCTGGCTTCCCCACTGGAGGGTAAAGTAAGCTTCATGGAGGGGGCTGTGTTTGTATTTTCTTTTCACCATTTGATCCCTCACACCTATGCTGTGTGTGGCTTACGATGAGTGCTCAATGAATACTTGTTGAAGGAGTGAATGCTTCATCATGAAGCATGATGCTAAGGCACAGGCATCGTGACAATCCAGACAAAAGGAAGAAAGGGCATATAATGATGTAATACAGGTTTGAAATTTTAATTTTAAAATAAGCAATTTGTCTTGGGGTCACACCATAATGTTCGAGTACACTCAGCGGGTGACAGGTGGAACCCTGAGTAAAGTGGCAAAGCAGACATCAATCCCCCTTTTCTGCTCTGTTCAAACTTCCTCTCTCCTTCAAGGACACGGACAGGCAGGGTGTGGGGTCAGTTGCTGATACCTCGGTGTCCTCTTCACTCAAGGGCTTCCATCTTACTTGGCTGTGTCCATGTAAGTCTGTCTTGTTCCGAAAAGGCAGCTCATTAAGACTGACGAGGGGATCCAGCTGGAGAGCCGCTGCGGCCTTCGACTACTGCCATCTTGAAAGACCAAACAGGTAGAGCTGCGCACTCTAGGTGTGTGTATTCGTCATGTGTTTCTGATGCTTTGACATCTTGAAGCCTTAATGCCCATACAGCAGCTGCCACTCCCATGGTCTCTTATCCTGTTCGATGGCTTGCAAACCTTTATTTTTATTATTTATTTGATGCTGAAAATTTTCCTGGTTTTCTCAGTAGGAATACCTTCCAGCTGGCTTCTGTGTCTTTTTCACATGTCCATGGGGGAATATTTGCATCTCAGGATCATACAGTGAAAGTATTACATTTCTTAGGTATGATCATGGTATTAAGATTATGTAAGAGAAAGTCCTCTTTTCTTGGGAGATGTATTTAAGGGGTGAAATGCCATGATGTTTGCAACTTTCTTTCATATGGGTCAGCAATGACAACAACAAAAACGGGGGCACTATTTTGGCATGATTTATATTTCTCTGGAGAGGAAGAAAGAGAAGTAAATATGTCAAAATGATCAACTCCATGTGGAGGGTATACAAATATTTAGTGTGTTGTACTTTCAATTTTCTGCATGTTTAAAATTTTCACAATAGAATTTTAGGCAGAAATAATATAAACAGAGAGAAAGAGCTCTCAAAAATAGTTGATTCACTTTTCTCAAAATATGGTTGTGATATGGAAAACACTCAAGGCTTCATAGTTTTTCCCTCAGGTCCAGGGTGCAAGAAGATTGATTTTTTTAATGAACATTTCTATGTGACAGCTTACAAATGTCCTCTGCAATTCAATTAAATGAAAAGTTTGCCCATAAATCGCCTGAAAGCAATGGCCTCATTAAAGTATGTAAATGCTGCTTCTCAGATCTCATTTATAATTTTATTTGTTCTTACAAAGTTATTTTATAACCCAACTCCTGTCTCAATCACCATAGGTTTTAGATTAATAATGGCCCATAAAGGGAGTTTTAATATGTAGAGTATATGGAAATGTACATTCCAATAACCTACCCAAAGGAGAATGAAAAAGCAAGCAATGCAAAGCTTCTTATACTATTTCAGACTTTCCCTACCCACTTTTTCAGAGCCTTTTACACACGACCAGGCTTAGGCATCTGTGATCATTGAGGTTTGGCAGATGTGTGGCCGCTGCAGGAAAGCTGAGGAGTGAGCTACCCAGGAAGGGCTCCATGGTCGTGTTTCTCTGAAACTCTCCCCCTTCAAAAGGGGAAGACTAATTTTCCTCCCCCTGAGGGTGGGCTAAACTCAAAGACACAAATGACAGAAGTGACAGGACTTCTAGAGGCTAGAAGGCCTCAGCATGGTGGATTCCGCCCTGCTCTCTCCCTCCCCCTCATGGCTTAGTTACCAGCCACCAGAGCAGCCCACCAGCCCTGCAGAGGGGGCAGGTGGCAGGGTTTCTGAGGCCTCCTGCTCGCAGCCACGAGAGTGTGCCATGCTGGATGTGGGCCTGCCAGTCCCAGTGAAGACCTCTCCTCAGCGCCTGAGCCAGAAACCCCTGATTCCTGACCCTTTGCCACTACCAGCTCATCAGTGTTGATTTGGAGCAACAAGGCAATACAGAAGGAGTACAGGCCATCGCAGGTGTCATTGCTTGCGTCTACGTGTCATGCTCGAGGTTCGGGAAAGTTTCCTCCTCTCATCCACTGATCTAACAGCAATATAAGGCTTTACAGAAGAAAGACTTTCCTGAGCTCTTTGCAGCTTCCCTGTTGTCTGAAGGGTTTTTCCTAATTTTCCATCTGGGGGAGGAGCACCTCTTGGCCTGTTTTCTAGTGGCAGAAAGTCCCTTAGGAAATTCATAAACCCAGAATCTGCACCTGACTCAATGAAACCCTGAAGTCCACCCTGCAACCATCCCGTGATGGAGGTACTAGTTGCCTGATCTCAAAGCTGTGGGGACTGAGATATTATGCCGTGCAGAAATACACCAACTTGAAGGAATATGGAAAGTATCAGGGGTTTTCCTCATAAATATCCCATGACTTCTGCATTGTAGAAGAGACAGAGAAAGCAAGACATGAAGAAGGGAACTGATATAAGGCACTGAGGCAGGGAGGAGGGTACCCCTGCCCCCTTTACTCCAAAATGAAACCTTTTCAAGGATTACTTCATGCAAGGCCGTTTGAAGGCCTAATCAAGTTGACATGGTCTTCAACCCCCAATCCCCTTGAGGCCTTGCAAACTCCGCCAGCTCGTGCCTAAACAATGCGCTCCCACATTGCTACTTCCCTTTCAACTGCTGTCTCCTTTGAAGGAGAAGCATCAGAGGGTCTTGCAGGGCAGAAGTGGCTGCTCTTTCTGCTTTCAAAGACACCGGGAGCTGGTAAGTGGAGAGGTCTGTTTGCAGCTTTATGTTGGGTCAGACATTTGACCATCACCATCTGGGGAAGTTACACAACGTGGTTCGACCTGATATGGGCTGTAGCAGACACCCCAAACATGCTGCTCTGCTCTGTTCTGTTCTCAGTACCTCAGCAGAAGGCCCTTCACTGGCCCTTTCCTTCAGAAAGGAAAATACCAGTGATCTGAAGCCAAACAGATCTTTGTCGCTGCCTTCATCTTAGTTCTGCTACAAACTGGCTGTGTCCCTTGACTCTGAATCTCTGTCTCTTTATCCAGAGATGTCAATAAAATGCGTTCTCAGATCTTCTCTAGCTCTGATACTTTATGATTCAATCCCTCTAGTAAGTTCTGAAAGGGTCTCATCCCATGAAGCAAATGGACCCAACTTGTCCTATTTGGGTAACTCCACAAGTTCAGTGTTCCCCTCAGTAAATACCCACGGTTTTTCTCCAGTAGCATCAACTTTGTGGATACAATCTTTTCAGTTATGAAGAATCTCATCTACTACGTTTTTCTTTGCTCTTCCTGGAAATAACCAGTAGACAATGACATATGGCTGTTTATAAATAATTCCTTTCTAGTTAATGCTGTGGTAAATCCTGTCATTTAAAAAGTACAGAGGAAGTCTGGATATGAGGAAAACATGGGTGATTCTGAGTAGGACATTTTTCTCTTTGAAAACACACTGAGCACTAACAGAGCATTGGAAAATGGATGCCTTTTCTGTGACTCCCATAAGGACATAGAAAATATTTCATTTTTTAATTTCCTCTCCAGTATATTTCCTCAAAATGACAAAAGAAATAACAATTTAAGGTAAGCAAATGTGGCTTTCCCCTAGACATTCCTAATGTACATATATTTTCATTTTTAGTTTAAGATAGTCCTAGTTAAAATGACACAAATACTGAGTGAGGCTTCTGTATTTAAAATGTATTTAAATACATTTGTATTTAAAATGCACAAGGCCCTGGTAGGCAGCACAGAGGATATGGCGCCAGCCTGCGAACCCAAAGGTTGCTGGTTCAATCCCCAGCCAGGGCACATAACCAGGTTGCAAGCCAGGTCTCCAGCCAGGTCCCCAGCTGGAGGCAGGTGAAAGGCAACCATACATGGATGTCTCTCTCCTTCTCTGCCTCTCCCCCTTCCCCTTTCTCTGGAAATAATAAATAAAATCTTTTAAAAATTAAAATAAAATGCACAACACTGTTCAATAGAACTTTCTGCGGTGATGGAAATGTTCAATATCTGTGCTGCCCGATATACTAGTCCCTACTCACATGTGGCCATTGAGTACTTGAAATGCAGCTAGGGTGCCCCTAAAAGTGACTTTTGCTTTCTTTCATTTAAATGAACGCAGATTTAAATTTAGGCCCTGACCAGGGCGGCTCAGTTGGTTAAGCGTCATCCGGTAAAGTGCAAGGTCGCCAGTCGGAGTCGGGTTGGCTCACATGCTTGGGCTGCAGTTTCCATGAGGCAACCGATATCTTGCACATCAATGTTTCTTCCCCTCGCTCTCTCCCTCCCTCCCTGTGTCTCTAAACATAAATACATTTTAAAATGTCAGATAGGCAAAGATGTCTAGGGACTACTATGTTAGAGAGCAGTGGTCTAAAGCCCTGCTATGTCACTGCTACTTTGAGATGTTATTTCTCATTCACATTTTTTGAAGCATGTACTCTGGCTAAACTGACTGGGTCACACCCTTGCTTCCTCCCCTTGCTAGCTGTGTGACCCTGGCTGGGAGACTTAACCTGCCTGTGCCTCACAAGAGTGAACACTGCACATGGAAATGGGACAGAACGGGATGGGTGAGCCGAGCTCCTTCCTGTTCCTAGTCTTTACTGGGTGGAAGGGCAGAGGATGCCACAAAGAAGGGCTGGGCACGTGGTAACTCTAGTTGCCACGCCAGAAGCTCTGTGATTTTTTTCCTTGAAGTTATAGTTGATCCCTTGAAAGGAAGGAAGCAAAAAGGAGGAAGGAGTCTCAGCTCCCTGACCCAAGGGGCTGGACTAGCAGCTGTCCTCCAAGGTCAAGGCTAGCCGCTGAGAAGCACTACAGCCCACCACCAGGAACAGTTCAAAGCATTTGCCCCTTTGAAGCCAGGGTCGGTGCTTCCAGAGTCTCTGGCTTGGATTAGGACAACAAGCCATTGCAGAGATAAACGAGCCCCACGTTATTGTGAAGCCAGCCCTCCTATGTACAATATCTCATTTAATCCTCACAACCACCCTGAGACACGGCATGATGTCCACTCTCAGCATGTCGATGAGAACTATGAAGCCGCACTATCAGTAACAGGGCGAACTGGGATCAGGCTCTGAGGTCTTCGCAGCTCTGTGTCTGCGCACCTACTCACCCGGGGCGCAGGCGTGAGATGCAGATTTCTGCCCCCACCCTAGATCCTAAGCTGCACTTTCTGCCAGCACCCCTGGGGGTCCTAACTTTTAAAATTCCATTTGCAGATCACCCTTGCAGACACCTGACCAAAATTCCCCTCACTCTGGAAAGAACTCCAGGGGCCATTGTGCCCCCAGGGGACATTTGACAATGTCTAAAGATATTTCTGGTTGTCCTCACTCAGGGGGACGTTGCTTCCAGTATCTAGAGGGCTTAGGATCTGAACCATCCCATAATGCACAGGCCAGCACCCCCCCACACACACAACCCCCTGCACAGACAACAGCCCCGGATGGCAATAGCTTTAAAGCTGAGAAATCCTGCCTTAAGTAACACCAAGCCAGGACCTCCAGCACACCTGAACACACACTGAAAACATACATTTCATTCTTGACTTGATTTCAAGCAACCCAGGTTCCAGCCATTTAAAGGATTTTTTTTTTTTTTTTAAAGATTTTATTTCATTATTTTTAGAAAGAGGGGAAGGGAGAGAGGCAGAGAGGGAGAGAGACATCAATGTGTGGTTGCCTTTCACCTGCCTCCAGCCACAGACCTGACTGGAGACCTGGTTTGCAACCTGGTTATGTGCCCTGGCTGGGGAATCGAACCTGCGACCTTTGGGTTCGCAGGCCGGTGCCCTAACCACTGTGCCACCAGCCAGGGCTCATTTAAAGGAATTTAAGGCAATGATTTCTCAACTTTATCAGACCTAGTGCTTTTTTTTTTTTTTCTTAAATAACAGCTCCATTTCTATCCTGAAACTATCCAGAAATTTTCAAATACCAACATAATGTTATGATTACAATGTTAGCAGGGAGAAACAAAGAGTTTATAATAAAATAATATGCCTTTCGAGTTGTGTAGAGCTGCACTGGAAGATGAAATGAAGCCATCAGATGCCTTGCCTATCTGTAGGATCGGTCACCTGCACGCCAGGAGATCCAGGTGGGCCCTGTTAAAGACCAATAGTGTCCTGCTTGTCCGGAACCATGAGCAGGTTGTGTCAAGTTCCATACAAAACAAAACACGATCTTCTGATTTATGTTGTAATTGACTTCCAGAAAAATTCAATATTTATTAGAACTGTGCCAAAAAGCTTTGTGTTTATTTGTAAAGTGATGTGTGGTCTCTTCTCAGATCATCTCGGGCAGGTGTTTGCATATGTGAACGTCCAGCAGGACATGCACAAGTCCCACGGGACTGGGGAGGGTCCTTCCTCATCCTAGGCTTTATGAGTAATAAGGGATGCCTAGAATCCCAGCTGTGGCTCATTAATGTCTAAGGCAACTTCCCCCTCCCTACTGATGAGAAAACAAAAGCCACAACAGAATTACTAAAATCCCCCTAGGGGTGCTCCTCCTCTCTGCAAAACCACCGATTTAAGAGAGTTTAGAGTCATATAGATTCTGAACCATTTTTGCCTTATATGCTGATTTTAATACTTAACCCCAGCTTTGATCCTCGCCTTTCTTCCCCCAAGAATGAAACCCCGTGTTTATGGCAAGTTAAATAGAGTTTGTGCCTTAAAATAATTACTGAAACATACCCTCAATGCTGATCATCTCGGCCATAAAAGATCTGGATGGTGAGTCTTTTCAACACCCCACTATTGGCTATGTGGGTCCTGGAAGGTTTCCTTTTTCCCACATACTAAATCTTTCTAACGATTTTGGCACTGAAGAATATTACCTCAGGGACATTTGACCAACATTTAAAGGACGGAAAACCATGCTGGGAAATGTTACGTTTTAGCTGCTATGTAAAGCTGATGAGCCCTGCCCTCTGATGCCAAATTGAAAGTATTTTGAATGTTTCTCAATGTACTCACAGTAGCTAAAATTATGGGAACCTTCTTTTGGCTTCCCCGTCTCCACTCCCACCCCTATTGCACAGATTCTCCAGGGTTTCAAACAGTGGGCTCCACACCCTTCTTTCCTGGGGCCGCAGCAGCCCCGGGGTCTTGGCCACATACCCGAACAATAGAAAGATACTGATATACGGGTTGTCAGGAGAGCGAGGGACAAGAGAAAAGATGCCTCCTGCCACTGAGCAGCCTGGCCATAGGCGTGTGGCCGAGATGCCTGGGTGTAGCTCTTTCAGGGAAAGGGGGGAGTGAGCTTTCAGGGTTAGTATTTGTTCTTCTCCCTTGCTTTCCTGGCAACGTATATTTATCAATGTCTTTCTATTGTTCAGCCAGAGAGAGTAATATCTGGCTGCTCTGGTACACCGATAAATGTTTATAACATTTGCCAATGGTCACGATGTAAATACCTCACACTATCTGATACCAAACTACCAACTAGATACCACTGAATGTGAAGCTGGGGAGGGACGCACAGCAGCGCATCATTATATATTTTCCACTATTCAGACAGAACAGACCTAAATGACATCAAGAACATGGGGAATCTAGTAATATTTTCAAATTATTTTAGATTTATGGAAGAGTTGCAAAGAGCACAGAAGGCTCCCAAATACCTTTCACCCAGCTTCCCCTAATGGAAACATCCTTCATAACCATGGTACCTTTATCAAGATGAAGAAATCAACATTGGCACCAACACGCATCTTTTCGTGAAAGGGAGGTGATGTCTTAAATCTAGCACCAAGGCGACTATGTGCACTGTCTAGTCTATATAATGTACACTGTACCTTGTAATGAATCATCTTGACTCACTGCGCTGAGCTTCATTTCCCTGCAAAAAAAAAAAAAAGGGGGTGGGCAGTTGGTCAAAATTTGACTATGCCTGTAGGATTCTGTTGTTCTGCTGAATTTCATCTGTCCTGTGTCTATCAGAACAACAACAAAAAAGTTTAAAACCTTAGACAATGGGAAAACCATACAAAAGTTGTAAACAGGAAAATAATATGAACAGATAAGAGTTTGCAAAAAATTCCGGAAGTTATGGAAAGAATGCATGGGGGCAGAGGGCCAGCTGGGAAAAACACATTGTAACAGTCTCAGCAGGATTTAGTGAGGGTTGGAATTAAGGCAATTCCAATGGGAATGGAGAGGCCAAGGTGGTCTCAGGAGATGAGGAGGAGATGGAACCCACAAGACTCCACCGCTGACTGATGGCTACCAAGAGTTCAGTTCTGACTTCAAGGAAAGGGACACCGAAGAAGGGCAGGTATCAAGTTCAGCTTCTGATATGTTTGAAGTACTTGTGGTATCACTCAGATCCAGTTCATCCTCGGAGAAGTTTTCCCCCACATCTTGGACTACAGAATCACTTTGGTGGGCTGAATTTCATACATTAAAGTTCAGTATCTTTCCCACTATAATGTAATTTAGAGAGCGAACAGAGAACAAAGACAGAGAGGTCAACAGGCTTCTTTAAAAGCTCAATTTCTTTCCCTCTCAACTTCCACATACCCGCGCGGTGAGAATACAAAAGAAGAAGCTGGGAAAAGCACATAGTTCCTCCCTGTGCTCTTTCCATAACAGACAGCAGGGCAGGGCTGAACAGCGTCTTGAGGCCTCATGGAGTCCCAAGGTGGACGCTGTCTGGAAGCGCCTCCACACTGGCCCAAGCTGGCCTGGAACACAGCCGCCCACGTGGGTGTAATCTGACACATGACGTAACAGTTGGCCATCTGGACTCTTCGGTCCCAGCTGTTGGACCCTCTGCTCTGGGTGGGGGGGTTGGCCTCCCCATCTGTTCCTGGGGCCTACCCACTTATGCCTTCTCAGCTTGAGCCTCCAGCCATGGCAGATGGCTCTTTCTCAGCATTACAGGTCATTCTTCCCTGATGGGCGTTTCAACTCCAATTTGTGCCGAACGTTTTAAACCACCCTCATCACTTTCATCACCTTAGGCACTTACGGAGAGTAATTTATGTTACATATGCATACGTATGTATTCACATGTACATAATGACCAGTATGTACACACATGCATAACTTTATTCTTTTTAACTTTCACACACAACCACCCTGGCCCGTAAAGAGAATTCCTACAATACGCTTCCACTTGGGTTGGATTCTCCTCATGGCTGTGGGGAAAAGATGACAGGGCCTCCGACAAATTGAGAATCACCTCTAAAACCCTCCCCCACCTGCTCGCAAGTACACTGAGACCACAACATTTACAACGTACTATTCTAGTATATTCTGCTGCCTTGGTCAAGTAGCTTCATTTTGGGCTCTCAGAACCTGTTTCTGTAATTACAACACTCAAGTTGTAACAAGGTGGGGATTTTCAGAAGTGGCTGAGGAAGACTGTCAGCAGAGACTGTACATGGTGGCTCCAGCCCTGGCCGGAGACCATTTTCCCCAGCAAACCAGAAACGGAGTCTGGGACCATGGTTTTCACCACACTGGCTGTCACAGTCATCACAGTCACCATGGGTGAAACAACAGTGTTAGAAAATTTCACTTCCTGCAGGGAATATTTCAAAGCAATGGGTTTTTGTTAATTTTCTTGTTAGCACTGGTTTTTTATTTCCAGTGATGATGGTACTTGTTCTTATAAGTCTTGACACCTAAAATAGTCTATTTTTATATCCCTTAGCAACCTTTCCACTTTATATAGTTGATGAAAAAACTACTTGTGTTTCAGTGGTTCTCAATCTGGTTGATTTTGCCCCATCCCAGGGGTCATCTAGAAATGTCTGGAGACATTTTGGTTGTCATACTTGAGGGGGAACAGTGCTACCTGTTCCCAACAGGCAGAGGCCAGGGGTGCTGCTGAATAACCCCCAGGGCCTAGCACAGTGCCCCTACCCCGCCCCGGCCAACAAGTGCCTGGCCTCAACGTCCATAGCGCCAAGGTCGGGAAGCCCGGCTCTGTTAAATGGTACATTAGCTGTGCTCCTGCCATGGTGATGAGGGAATCTGCTGAGCCCCTGTTTCCTGAAAGGGAAAGCTTCAGAGTGTGGGATTCAGAACGTCAGGTGCCAGGCCACCCTTCTTAGTGTGTTTGGACCTGCATGGAGGGTCCCCGCAGAAACCAAGAACATTCACATTTACCTTGGCTCCATTTTGGGGGCCAGGCAGAATTTAGGGGCTGGCAGAAGGTAACAGGTTGTGCTGCCAGACAACCTCTATCTTATGTTGATGGGTATCTTGGTACCCGAGGTCTTCCTCTTCCTCTTCAGGACTTTTCTTAAGACCACAGCTTAACCATGCTCTTTAACAAGCTAACAGAATTGATATGTGTAAAACAAATGTACTGCCCTGACTGGTGGTTCAGTGGATTGGTGCCGGCCTGGGAACCCAAAGGTCGCTAATTCGATTCCCAGCCAGGACACATAACCAGGTTGCAAGCCAGGTCTCCAGCCAGGTCCCCAGCTGGAGGCAGGTGAAAGGCAATCATACATGGATCTTTCTCTCCCTTTCTTCCTCCCTCCCTGCCCTTCTCTCTGAAAATAATGAATAAAATCTATGAGTTGGGAATTGTTTTAAACTGGTGATGAATATATAGAAATGTATGTATAGTCATGGGAATGGTCCAGTAGAGTTGGAGCAATTGATGACCAAGAAAAGAGAAGACATAGCCTAAGAGGCAAACATTCAAGGACATCACATGATAGGAAATGGATTTCAGAGACTAAAGTTTCTCAAGTAATCACAGTAAACTCAGTTTGAATCTTGGGAGCATATTGAAAATATCACTCTCCACCCTGGTCATTTTGCCAGATATGAAAACATTTAGAAAATGAGGGAAGATGTTTCTAAGCCATATGAACTTATGTTTTGGCTAGAATTTTCCTCTTGATGCATTTCTTAACATACTGGGAATCACACTGAACATATTTTGTACCTCCAAATAGCAAGGATTTGTTTAAATTTTGAAACAATTCACTTTTTCTATAATCTTGACCTTAGAAGGCCAATATCTGGGTCAATATGATCAAAGGCTTTGCAGTAACATTTTGGTTGATGTCACTTTCTTCCTCCCCCTCAAAAACATGAGTTGCACGGAACTGCAGTGTTTCTTCCTCCATTAAGTAACGGGGGTGGGTGACATTTTCCAGCTGCTATCACTTTTTCCAAACAGTTTCCCTCATTCTTACTCCTAATTAATCTGCATTATTATGTAGCAACCAAATAAATAGCCTCCTAAAGAAAGAATCCTCTCCCCGGCTGTTCCAGAAAACTCTGCTGACTCATTTGCAGTTGGACTTGAATTTTTCAGGCACATACTGCCAAAGCAGCCACGGTCTTTTTGAGCCTTCCCAACCCTACCCGACAGGCAACAGGTGACACTTAATAAAAAGCTTTACCTTTGAGGCTTTTCAGTATGTGGGCAAGTGAGAGTTTAGTAGGACTTTGGGAACCACTTCTAAAGAACATGTTCTGCAAGTTAAAGACTTCCTTGCTGTTTGTTTGTTCCTGGAATTGCTTTAAATGTGTACCAAGTAACCTTTCATGTTCAGGTCTTGGGCTCACAAGGACTAAACTGTGACCATTGTGATTGCCCCTTCCTCCCTGTTTCTTTTGAAGAGTCTATGCAGATGATCTGACTGGCCAGCAAGGAACGATGTCGGGGCTACTCAGCTGAGTGGACAGGGTTAGAGCATCAACAATAATAGATGTGGCAGGAGCAGCAACAACACTAAGTTATTACAAACAACACATACACACAAAGAATCCAAACAATAACAGTAAAATGGAACTAATCAACAGAAGAACACTTTTGATGAAATCCTGCCAATTTAAAATTGGAATGCGAGTGTGCTCAACAGAGTGCAGCGGAAGTAGTATCTTCTTTCTACTATTTATTGTAGATCCGGTGGCTTTGGCTGATAGGAGACCAGGTGTCTGAACCCGACTCAGCTGGTGCTTACACTTTCATACTTGATTACCTAGTTTATTCAGCGCACTTGTTGGTGTGGCCTACATGTGTATGCAAGTGGTTGGTCGTTAAAGTCATGCCTAATAGGAGAAATCAGTCTTCAACTTATTACCAATGGCATTTCCCTATTTTCTTAATGAGAAGTTCCACCCTTCAAAAGCTATGCCTTTCGAGAGTTCAGTGGAGGAGTTGTACTTCAGAGTTCCTGAAGATAGAGCCAAGAAACCAATTAACCTCACCCAATTAACAGAGGACACAAAAAGTAAGCAAAAGGAGCCCAGGGCATAGGGTAGCCTAAAGTCTAATTTGAGGCCTATTTTTATTGGAGAAAAATCACCTGAATTCTCTGGCCCTCTGTTTTCCCATCTGTAAAATGAAGGTTTAGCATGCTTAGTCCTTCCGTTACTTTGAGTTGTTTTTTTTTTTTTTTTTTTAAGATTTTATTATTTTTCGAGAGAGGGGAAGGGAAAGAGGCAGAGAGGGAAAGAGGCAGAAAGGGAAAGCGACATCCATGCATGGCTGCCTTTCACCTGCCATGGACCTGACTGGAGACCTGGCCCGAAACTTGGCTACGTGCCCTGGCTGGGAATTGAACCTGCGACCTTTGGGTTCACAAACCGGCACCCCATCCACTATGCCACCAGCCAGGGCTACTTTGAGTTTTTGCCATCACAACAGGACATGAAAAAAAACTTCGAAGACATAACACCCACCTTCAGAATGCTTCCAATTTCATTGGGAAAAAAATACTTGAACTAAAAATAAGTAGTTATATGCCATATCATGTGGCGGTGATAGGCAGACCACAAGTGCTCTCTTTACAATGGAAGGGGCCTCCATTTTGGCTGCTCTTTGGTGGGAAATGCATACAGGGGACGATGCTGAGCACTTGTCCCATTTGTTGATTCTAACTGAAACGGACTCATTGCCAGGGCTGGGGTTGGAAGGCAAACACAGAACAAGGGACTTCACAATGTACAAGCTTCCGAAGGGTGTGATACTATATACGGCTAACAACACGATGCAACACAGTCCAAACCCCGAACTGTGAGGGATGCGGGTTGAGCTGCATTGCTCAGGAAAGGGATCCCAAAGAGAGAACAACTGAGATGGGCAGGGACTTTTGGAAGGAAAACATTCCAGTGACAATCAATTTGATACTTTAAATTATTATTTCCTCGCCATGGCTGGTATGGCTCAGTGGATTTAGTGCTGGGCTGTGAACGAAAGGATCACCAGTTTGATTCCCAGTCAGGGCACATGCCTGTGTTGCAGGCCAGGTCCCCAGTCGGGGGTGCATGAGAGGCAACCACACATGGATGCTTCTCTCCCTTTCTTCCTCCTTCTGTTTCCCCCTCTCTAAAAAAATTAATTTAAAAAATTAATATTTCTCAAGCATGGCTGTGTGAAGCTAAGTAATCTATAGTTTACAAAATTAATTCTATGTTTAATTCCATGTTCAGCCAGATTTAAGAGCCAATGCATTATGAGGCATATTTCCATGGAAGCACTGTGTTCAAACTGAGAACTTTTCGTTCAAAGGAGAGATGGAGAACTTGGAGGGAGTCCAGAGAAAGCAATCAAAGGCATTAAATGTTAGGATGGCAGAATTCTAGAAGAAACGGTAAATGACATGAAATGAAAGAAGGCTGAGGGAAGAGTTAGACTTTAAGTGTGCAGATGCTGTTGCGTGATGGCTGACGGCTGTCCTCTGGGGCATCAGGGTGAGAAAAGTGGCAGTAAGCAAACGTGGGAGAAGTTGGATTTAAAACAGAGGTTTGGGCTGCGTCCTGGCAAGACCAGTGAGGCACCGGGAGTTGAGAGTGG
Organism: Noctilio leporinus; assembly: GCA_004026585.1. Lineage (NCBI taxonomy): Eukaryota > Metazoa > Chordata > Mammalia > Chiroptera > Noctilionidae > Noctilio > Noctilio leporinus. The sequence goes on along the minus strand of PVIW01007330.1, from coordinate 46,720 downwards.
GGATTATGGTATCTGTGTACATTTTTTAAAGGTATAATTTGCATTGATTTCAAAAGATGGGAGCTGGACAAGGCAAAATACTATTGCTTCATCTGTATTCACGGCTGGCCCTTTAACTACATCTACCAAGGAACCACAGCAAGGATACATTTGTGGAATTCAGATTCACATGCCTAGGGGCCCTATGCCTGGTGATTGTAGGCATGTGTTTGGAGGATGGGATATATGGAGGGAGAGATCTTTTCTGACCATATCAATGTGGGAGGATAGAACAAGGACTGAGGTTTTAAAAATTCTCAGACTCTGGCAGCTGGCCATGATGGAGGTCTGTTGCCATTGGTACAAAGTGGAGACTGAACCTGGCATTAGGTCACAGAATGTTAGATCTGTAAGGGAGGCAGTCTAGTTCTTCCCCAAGTATGTGTGAGGAACAATCAGAGTAGGGATGTTACATCTTCCATTAAAAAAAGAAAAGGAATCCTGTGGTTATGTAAATTCCTATACTGCTGTGTTAAAAAGGTAAAACAGATTCACTCATTACAGGGATTCCCAAAGGCTTGATTCTTCTAGAAGGGTATAATAAGCAGACACAGTGATGGAACTCAACAGACCATTTCTCCATGGAACACACTGTGAGACAAAAAGAATGATTTGGACAGACTCCCTCCATCTTTTCACAGTAGCATCCTGACCTTCAGAGAGGTACAGAGAGTCACTGTCACATAGAGACAGTAACAGGCTGGGACATAGAGACAAGTGTCCCAACTTTCTGGAGCATGCCCTTTTCAAGACCCCTCTCTGTTATAGCTGTACACCATGTTAGCCAAACAGCACGACCAACGTCCACTGGGACAAACCAATGTGCAGAGCTGGTTTACAGCTAGTGGAGCAGCTCTGAGAACCAAAGGCAAAGGGATTAATTGCTAAGCGCCCACTGCCGTGAGGACACCGTAACACATCATCATCAAGTTCTATGGCACGGCTTCAATTTGCTGTAGAGCCTTCCTTTTGCGATGCTATTCTAGGGTTCTAATGTGCGGTTTAGATGTATATACACCTTGTCTCAAGCATGGGATGTAGGGTAGAAAAAGATGATGGATTGCAGATGGGTGTTGGGAGTAAAGCAAATTACCACCGCCAATTAGGTTGTTTTTTATTAAGATATAGATATAGATATAGATGCACTGTAAAGATATAGATCTATATCACTTACTCCTAAGGAATAGAAAGTATCGATCTATGTATCTGAGTAGCATCCACAGACTATTTAAACCTCAATTCCATACTATATTTTGTATTTCTGATCATTTTATAGAAAATAGAATTAATTTAATTTTGGACAAAAGATACAGAGTATTTAAAAAGAACTGGAATCAAATAATTATTTTTTTTTGTGTTTTGTTTGTTTGTTTAGAGAGAGAGGAGGAAAAGGATGAAGAGAGAAACAGAAACATTCTGACTGGGGAGCAAACCCCCAACCCAGGCAAGTGGCCTGACCAGGAGGGGAACCCGAGACCTTTCGAGACCTTTCGCTTTCGGGGATGGCACCCACTCCACTGAGCCACATGAATTAAAGTAATTATTCAAAAGGTTGTTAGCACTTGTTTTGCAGTTTTTCAGAGCCTGGCCCTGCTGCCCGTGCCTTGGTGGCAGAAGCAGCGTGTTCAGCTGGTGTATTTCCACTCTTTGTGCACACGCACCACTGACGGGCTATTTGCAGTGAACAGAGGCGTGGTGGTGCCTACTGGGGTAAGAGGATCAGAAATCCGGTTATGCCAAAGCGTGAACACAGGCAGTGCGCTGAAGGCAAGTTTCCTTTTGGTAATTACTGTCTCTGTTCAGAGGCTTTGCAAATGCTCACCGATTGAAAAGCTCCCAGAACAAAATAGTGGAAGGCCACAGTTTCCTCATTAGCCTAAACTGCATCTGCACTTTTTACCTGCCTCGTGTGACATTTTGGTTTCCTTTTGAACCAAGTGTTAATGTGCTTTTTAATTTGCGTATTTAATTTCAATGAGGTTGGGGGACGATCATTCTCTCCTATCTTCCTAACCTGTAAAAGGGGGCTTCTAAATGAGACCAACTGACTTTCCTATTTGAGAGTTTTACATTTACTGCTGCTTCAGGGGAGGGAAGAGTCAGAGAGTAACCCCGGTAGCCAGAGGATCTCCAGGAGGCTGGAGAAATGAATCAGTATATGAAAGTATCTCCCCGCTGAAAGCAAGTCCAAAGAATGCCCAGATTAGCAAATACTCTTTCTTTGGGGGCACTCTGAATCTCTATTATCATCAACATTGATTATTTTAACGTGGAGAGAGCGAGATAACTAGAAATGACTACTTGGGTCATTTAAGACTTTCCCACAAGGTGGTGGGTGTCAGAGAGGGAGGCAGCCAGGGTGGAATGTGCTAATGAACCTGGCTGGTCAGAATAACAGGATGTGGCAGGGATCTGCCTAAGGACACTTAATGGGATATGGAAACTAACCTGGGAAGAACAATAGAAGGCTGGGAAGCCACTTACCCACCCTTTCTGAAATGTGTGGCTTGCAAATTTGGGACCCACTGGCAGGGGTCTTCAGTGAGACTCCAACAGCCTCTATTTTCCTGTTTCAAAGGACACTCCAGGGCACCCAGAAGCAACCCCTTCCCCTCAACCTCCAATACACTCCACACTCCCTCCCGTACTGGCCTCGGGTGGTATCTCAGAGCAAGGCTGTCTGTCAGTGGGTAAAATAAAGTAATACAAAGTGTCTTCTGGATGCTCTGGACATACTGGAAGGTGAAGACACTAAGTGAAAAGGTAAAAGGTAAGTTACAGCTCCTCTATTAATGAGGCTGGTGATTAAACAATCTCAGTGGTGCTTGTGTGCCAAATATTTATTATCCAAACATAGATTAGATAGAAAAGCTAAAATCAAAATAATATTAAAAATATGTACTAAGAACCAGGTTGCAAGCCAGGTCCCTAGCCAGGTCCCTAGCTGGAGGCAGGTGAAAGGCAACCATACATGGATGTCTCTCTCCCTTTCCCCTCTCTCTAAAAAAATAATAAAATCTTTTAAAAATATGTACTAAGAAATTGACCACCTAATAAAGTTTGTCCCCACCTAAGCATTACCCCTCTTTATTTGACACTAAGGTATGTCCCTGCCTATTATGTCAGTGTTTTTGCTAGTCACCATCTGAAGATGAAGATCTTAAATGAAAAGCCTTCAAATTCAGCTAACGTTAATTGGTATGTACCTTATGGCAGTCATTGGAGGTAGAAACTAAATGTCACATCCTCTCTATTAAAAAGTTCTAAATCTAGGGAGGGAGCCTGGTAAGTAACTGTGCCATTGAATGTGGATGTTGTAAAATCTAATGATGCAATGCAAATGGTTGTTAAACTGAAACCACAAAGCTTGCTAACATGAAGAAGTTTACCAAGCTGATAATGCAGGAGAATGGCTCAAACTACCGGCAAAGACAAAATAGGAATTCGATAGCGTTAGTACTGGAAGAAGAAACAATTAACAAGGACGCTGTGGATTACTCTGGGTGTGTGCAAATACACCATCCAGGACAGGAGTCATTCAGAGTGGGAGTCTTGGGTCTGCTTGTCAGCAGACGCAGCAGAAGCTCTAAAAGCAGTAGAATTTACTCCTTTGTAAGAGCAATTTCCACTTAGAAGGAAAATCTATTTGTAAGGCGTTGCACTTGGTGTATCAGGAAGAGAAACTTACCAAGGGAGAAGGCAGCTTTATGTTTCTTTACTGGGCTTTTCCTGGCAACCTCCCACAAATGGGCTCTCCAACCTTCAGCACCTTTCCTTTGCCTTTAGCTGAGGATGGCAATTCGGTGCTGGCTTGGGCCGTTTTGGAAGCTACTCTGTTTTTGTGGGTCTCTCCCATGTACAAAGGAGGTATACATGTTACTAAACTTATGTTTGTTTTTTTACTTGTTAACCTGCCTTTTATTATCGGAGAGGTCTCAGCCAAAAACCTTGAAGGGTAAAGGGAAAATCATCTTTTCTCTCCTACAATGTCAGAATATGGGTTTTGAAAAAAGATTTTAATATTAAGGGCTTTAAGAGATCTTTGGAAGAAATTGATGAAACCCTCACATGTTTTTGTATAGATGACCTTCTTTGTGATTGTGACTGAAAGTCAACTGTGAATAAAAAACCATACAATACTATCATGTATTTTTTCCAGAACAATTATACCAAAAGAAAAATCAGTATGTGTTACTGTGGTTTATTTTAAGAATATATGGCAATTATATACTGAATTTTTAATATATGAGTGTATAAAATTATTTTTCTACTTTTAAAAATAAATTGGTTTTATTTTGAGAATAAAATCCAGGTTCAATCTTTTTTTTTTTTTCCTAATCGTTACTAATGATATTTGCTTCCTATTTCAGGTAGATGCTTTAAATGGCCTTTTTCAAATACACATTATCCTCGGATAATGAAGACTTCTAGTATTTATGAAACAATATGACAAGTATGTATAGGGAGATAACTAAGCACAGACAGAAATGGAAAAATAGTTGAAAGTAAAGGATTCTACTTTTAAAATACAACCTATGTGTGTATGTTTTTTGTTGCTCTTTTACTGAAATACTCTTGAGTTAGATGCCATCAGGGTTCAACCTATAGGAATATGATAATGATGACGATGAATAATTTGAAAATGATGGTGATTGGCTTCTTGGTGGCTGTCCAAGATGCTGGAAGCCCAGATTTGTTTTTGTGTCACCTCTCATTTGATCCCTTGCTCTAAGGCTGACAGCCCCACCATTCACCTTAGTCACCTCTTTGGCCACCAGACCATTCAGGGTCTTGAGAAAGGCAGGCTCCTAAGCCAGCCCTCTCTTGTTGGGAGCACAGAAAAGCCAGGGAAAGAGTAGAGTGTGATAAAAGTTCATTTGTATTATCAGGACCCACCAAATGGAGGCCACCCCAGGTGGCCCAGCCCACATCACAAATCTAAATCTGTCATCCTGAATTTATGGGATACACCTGTCAAAGAAACCTAACACATGCCAATCACAATTGTCCAAGCCAGCTTTAGCTAGCCTACCCTCCCCGCCCACCCGTTCCCCTAGAAAACAGGACCTGTTTGCCTTACGTCCCCAACCAATGGATTGTATTCCCTTGAATAGGGCATCAAAACTCATTATTATTTTCATTTGACATACGTTTGCTGATTGGTCTAGAAAGCCTTCTCCTGGCAGCACTGGTATTCATTCCAGTTCCTTTCCTCCACCCTTTAGAAGCCTTGATTCTGGGTAATGGGAACCTGAGATCCGAATGGGGGTTATCTGAGGTTTACTCTGGTGACAGCGCTAGCTGGGGCAGTCACGTCATTGTCTTCAGTGCTGGTGTTCTAGTCCTCACAATGGAGATGCACGATTATTGTGGTCTGGACTCCAGGGACCGGGAACAGAGCAGATGTCCCTTTGCATGTTGTATGGGAGTTGGGAACACTGACTCAGTGGTGTCACCTGGCTCTTCTGTAAGCTTTTAGACCCCCCACTTTATTCTTATTTTACTTCCTGCTGCTGTCTAATGTGCTACTTCAAATTCTAGAATGCTGCTGAAGATTGTGGTTTTTAAAAATTAGTTATTTTTAGAGAGGGGAAAGGAGGGAGGTGGAGAGAAACATCAACATGTGGCTGCCTCCCGCGCGCCCCCAACCGGTGACCCAGCCCACAAAACAGGCACGTGCCCTGACTAGGAATCGAACCAGTGACCCTGGTTCACAGGCAGGCACCCAATCCACTGAGCCACACCAGCCGGGGCAGGTTGGTGGTTTTAAAGCACATTCATCCTGTAGCCCAAATACTTCCGATTTCCACTGGGGCCAATCACAGTACAGCGTCACGTGGCAAAAAGACAAACGGGCGTCTAAAAAAGTATAGAAACCACAGAACTTTACCAAAGCCTGTTAGACCAAGGGGGGTGTGATTCAGAGCACAGCCAAATTTCCAAACATCATCAGAATCATCCACCTGTACGGTGACAATCGTCACGGGCTGACAGCACACTAATCCCCCTCCCCCTGTCCCAAACCCCCCAAACTGCTACCTGAGGTCCCCCTGCGTCTCCGCTTCAGCCTTGTCCTTTCAGGGTAGCTTCCTCCGAAGAGCAGCTCCGAGCTGTCACCAACGGCAGCCGCCCGCCTTTCCCACGTCCGAGGCCACTGCTCCCCAAGGCGCAACACAGGCCCAGCCGCGAAGGCGCATTTCTGTTCAGAGCACGTTGGTATTTCCGTACCCCGAATATTTGGTCTGAGTCCGATAAAGAAATTCTGCCTCTCCGCTGAGCCACGATCTTGAAAAGGCTTTATCGCAGATGCCGGAGGCTCCCCGGAGTCTCTCCAAAGCAGGCTCAACAGCGTTTTCTGGAAAGGAGCAGAGAGTTGGGCATTGCAGGTTACCAGGTCTCTGTCACCGTCGCAGGGAAGCAGCCACAGGCACGATGGAAAGGAAGGGTGGCCACATTCCAATAAAATTTTATTTGCAAAAACAGGCCGGGGGAGGGGGCATGCATTTTAAAATTGTGGCCGGGACTCAGTAGCACGGGGGAAGCTTTTTAAACTCCGGGTGCCCAAGCCACACCCCAGGCCAATTCAATCAGGATCTCTGGGGGCGGGTCCCTGGGGGTCAGTGCTTTCTGATTTCTCAGGTGAGTCCAATGTGCAACTTAGATTGAAACCGCCCACTCTAAAACGTGCTAAAACGTGGCTGGGACCTGATTAGCTATGTAGCCCAACCACTCACCTGGGCCTGAGTGGTTGCGGGTGTGCCCCCCACCATTAACCCCACCCACACACACCCCTTGGGGTGGCCAGAGGGGTCTCCTAGCAGCAACCCCATCACTTTACCCCAGGGTGCTCTGAGTATGTAGTGTTTCCCGCATGCTTTGACAGGAACGGTTGGGAGGCCATAAATACCAACACTGTGATAAGGTTACCGAAATCCCCTTAACAGGGATAAGTGGAGCATTTTGTTGATGAAGCTAAATTTAACTATTCCCTCTCTTCTGAACTGAGAAACAGTAATGCATTCAAATGACACTTTTTTTCTTGGTCCTACTCACTTCATTTGAAACTGTGATTTTAACAGGATCGTCTCTCTCTCCAATGAGAATAAAAGGAACTTTGTATTTTCGGCAAGTAAATCAGAAATTTATTCCCGAGCACACGGCTATGCTTCTCTTCAGATCTTCCGAGGCACGTCTGAGTTTGCCTGTGGAGGAGCGGATTAGACTGGTACTTCCCTATTTTAGTAGAACCCAGGTTCCAGCAGGATGAAAATGCGGTTTCAAGTCCCTCTGAAGTCCAATTGTCCGTGACCGTTTGACGTGAAGTACATGTTCTAGAGGCCAACTCTCCGTGGGTAGGACCCCACTGGACCTGCTTTATTGCTTCCCGCATCATTTAAGAAAGCCTTGCAGCCACGAGACAAGTCAGCTGCTTCTTCCTTCCTGAGCAGGCCTTGCACTACCGTGCACTTTCAAGTGTGTTCGAGACATCGACCTAAAAGAAAACACTCAAATTTCAAGCTACAAAAACACCTTGTCCGCTACTGAGCTCAGACTCTGAGGATCAAAGAGACAGTAACCGCCTGTGCACATCCCTTTCTCCCTCTTCTTGGTTTGAGCACATGTTGACTCATGGACTTGGGGCCGAGTCCTTGCAAAGCCAGCTCCTCGCCTCAGGTACTTCTCCCAAGTAGGTCAATCAGCTGCGTCCCTGTGCCCCACTGGCTGATTCCAGAATGGTGATAAGAGTTCACTGATGCAAGTTCAAGGGCACGGCTAAGGGTCCTGGGAGAAAGGAGGGCAAGGAGGCTTCTTTGACATCTCAAAAGGTGCTTTGGAGAATTTCTCATGAGGACAATGACTCCAGGTGGCCCTCCCCAAGTGTTCATTCAGTTCTTTCTGTTGTGGCTCTAGAAGGAACAGAAGAACTGTGATCTATTTGGAGGGTTGGCAGGCCCTCAGAGCTATGTTGCGAAGACATTTGTATGATGTTGAGAAAATATTACTGGTGCACATAAAAATGGGTGAGGCGATCTGATGGGACCTGGGGAGGGGAATAAACTCCCCCTCCTTGGTAGCGTCCCTGCCCCTCTTCCACTCATCCTGGGCACTGCTCTTCCGCCTGTGGGCTCCACGGCCTGAGGGACCTTGTACAGGCCTAGAGTCAGCTGACTGGTTGCGCTGCAGCTTGAGCAAAGAATTGGATAAAAATGAAATAAGAGAAAGGCATGCTGCAGAGGGTATCAGGTGTCATTAGTAACTTTATTCAGACTTTTCTAGAAGACCCACTTTCTGGTGTTGGCTTGGTCAAGGCTCATCTTTCCTACAAACCTCCATCCTCACCACAAAGCATTGCGCAGCTGCCCCAGGCCTTAGTAACTGGCCCTCTGTGGACTTTCAAGTTCACTTCTGAAATGAAAACAGCTTCTCTTCTTAGAGAAGTGAACATTCTGGCTTGCATACCCTCATTTTCCTCCTGGACTAAACCCCAAAGACACTTTCATGACACCCCCAAAGCTCAAAAAAAAAAAGAAAAGAAAAGAAAGGAAGAAAGACCAAAGTGGTCTTGCTGGAGGAAGGCAAATTTGGGGTACTCGCTCCCTACCTTTCTCCCATTGATGCAGGGTGGTCCATCGATGAGCTACCCGCTCAGTTCTCTACTATGTCTGGTATAGGCAGAATGACCTTGGGTGGCACTTAAGAAAGTCTTGAATCAGAAAAGCCTTGAGACACCAAAGTGAGCATGGCGGAGGAGGCTGGGACCAGGCCCAGAGCTGTCCACCGCAGGTGCACGAAGAGCAAGGGGACTGAGGGACGTGGCCTGAGCACACACAAGTCCGCTCCAGTGGTTTCCTGTCGCACTGTCACGCAGCACCAGGCATATTTGCAGTTACACCTTCCTGTACATCCTGGATCATTGCCTTGAGATAAGTTCATGAGCATGGAGTTACTAGGTCGAAGGTGACATGCATTTGAAGGTGTTGACCCTGGTCACCACACTGCTCCCTGAAAAGGTCTCAGTTTACCTCCTAGCAGGCTGTACATGAGGGCATCTATTTTTCCGCTCCTTTGCCAATACCGAACATTTGTATTAATTAACCAAGCTGAGACTTATCAAAATGGGTTCCCATTTTATGTCTGACTTAATTCCAGGCCCTATAAATCAAATGACCGCACCTTATTCACCAGACACTGCATTCATAAATGAGCACATTTAACGCACAAAGATTTGTCTACCATCCCAACACATCTGGCCTCCAAACATAAGCCTGTGCACAGAGTGCCTGACACTGTAGCTCCTGAGTCATTTCTTTTTCTGTGGCGCCCTTCCAGTATGACTCCCAGACCTCCAGATGACTGCCTTGTCACTGTTCACCTTCCTCAGTCCTGGGTCCTGGGCAGCACCTTCCTCAGCCTTTGCCATGCTGGTTTGACCCTGGGCCCATGCTTGTCCCTGTACCTGACCTCTGTCCTCTATGTCGCTGGCATAATTCCTTGTGTCTTATTGGACGGCTCATCTTGATTGGAGCCTAAAATGTAGTATGGGACACTTCGACCCTTGGTCACCCCAGAACTCAGGCCAGTATGGCTCAAGAGGCTGCCTCAAGGCCCCACATCTTAATTACTTAAGGCACACGGGAAAGGTTTTTTTAGTGCAGAGAAATAGCTGCTAACATTTCATGTGGGGCCTGGGGCATGGTTGCGTATTCCAGGACAGGACCCAGTTGTGTTTCAGGGCTCTGGGCCGTCTCTGTCCTGGCTTTCACCTGTTGGGCTGGCACGGCCTGTGGCTGGGACACTGGGCGGCACTCCTGTTTCCTGACAGCTGCGCTGCAGCCGGTGGCGTCAGCTAGCCTCCCCACGCAGCTGTCTGCGCACATGTGATCACCTGAAGCCCTCCCTTGGCTTCCCTGCGTGCCTTTGCCCCTGTCAGCGGAGGTTTACACACCCGCGAGCAACCCTGGCCCTGACAGGCGCGCTCAGCTTCCCGGGCTGACCACAGTCATCCTGTTTCATCATCCCGATGGCTCCTTTTCAGGACGTCAGTGGGCCTGCTCTTTGGTTGGAGGAAAAGGGTATGAAATGGTGAGTGAAACAGCTCATGGACAGAGAATAGAAACAAGCCAAATCCGGGAGCCTCTGAAGTACTGTTCAAGAGAATCAACAGTCCTGATGTCAGCGACTGATCCCACAGGGATCCCAAACCTTTTCTTTTCCAAATAATCTCTACTTAATAAACAGCAATTTTACATTGTCAATGGGGGGGGGGGAGCATCATACAGACTACAAGGACAGGTTGACAGACTAAGGACCATGGCCTGTGCTACCAAAGGAAACAAATTGTTCACAGGGACATGTCCAACAAATATGGTACTACTGCGAGGAAAGAAGAGATACACAGAAAGAGACAGAAGATTGTCTCCTTTAAAAACTATTGTCACCAATATGAGAGTCCAGAGAAAAGGGACACTACAAAAATCTGTACCTGTTTATTAAATCAGCAATGCCCAAGAAGAAGCTGTAATGAAGCCTACAGGGGAGCCCAATTCTTCACACTCTAAATACATAGATTCTGGGATAAGTTACAACCAAAATGTTTCTAAAATAATAGAGGAACTCAAACAGAAATGTGAATTTCATAAAGATCTGAAAGAAGAATCTGCAAAGCCATAAAAAACTGCACAAACAATCTAAGTAGCAAGAAGAAAGCCACATGTCCATAAAGATATACACATCTTTAGTAATTAGGGAAATTCACATGGGAACAATCAATGTGCTTATAACCAACGGATTAATAGACATTTTAATCTTTGACTCTATGAACTAGTGGCAAGGCTTTAGAAAGAATATGGAAACCCAAACTATTTGTAGTGAAGAATCAGGTTCTTTTATTTTTTTTCCTGGTAAGAATAATACTGATCATATCTTACATCCAGCCCTAAATACAGCATATATTTTTTCCAATATAATGTTTAAAACACTAACAATTTTTTACAACATCTCCCTCATATGTGTCTTAAGAAACTTTTCCTAAAATATACTTACATTCACAATGAAAAGCTTTTGATCCGTTCTTCAAACAGACCCTTTTCATATTTGTTTTGTTTCAACATTATTATTATTATTAAATAATCAAGTCTTCTAGTCCAATACTTTTATAAAATATAAAATCATGTTTGGATATAATGGAAGTATTATTAAATTATGGTAAACATTTCTAAACATTTACTTTCAAGTTCTGTATTTATCTCAACATAACAGTTCATAGACCAGATTCTAAATTCATGAATGGACTAGTTGAAAGTATCTCTTAAAATTAAACAAAATTTTAGAAATACATGCTTAGATTTCTAGAAATCTATTCTAAATCTATGCTGAGTCAAGATAGAAGGAAATGACCTGAAAATCTATATTAATAAGGGAAAGGATGATTATAGAATGGCCATATAGTGGAGAATTATATAGCTGTTGAAAAAAATAAGCAATACTTATATCGGGCTCACAATGAAATATGCATATGTTTGAAAAGCATAGAAAGTATAGAAATACATGGATTTATATGTAGTATGTGTGTGCACAGTCCCCTGCCTTAATGGTTAATGGTTAATGGTTAATCCTCAGGTGATAGGATTGATGGGAAGCTGGAATCTCACATATGTTATTTTATAACAAGTAAATATTTTTGTTTAGAATCTTTCTTAGTCACGTGGAGTCCAGCTGATGCAATTGCCACAACATCCATTTGCTCCTGACCAGTGACAGGCAGCAGCATGTGAGGAAAAGCTGAGTATTTGCTCAGGGCTGGAGGAGAAACTCCAGGCTTCTGGGAGAGGAGAGGTGCTTAGACATGTGGCCACATTCAGAGAGAAGCCATCCCCATCTGTTAGGGCCTCCCCAGGATCCAGACAGATTCTTTCTGGCCCTGGCCAGGCTCCCTGCCCTGTGCCAGGGCTGTGGAGACCAGACCCAGAGGCAGATGTGTTTGCACAGGATGGGTGGGCTTCACCGGGAGCTTACCAGCTGCCTAGAGAATGCAGACAAAACGCAAATGAAGTTCTTTAATCAGCACCATGCATTACTGAATGAAGAACCAAAACAAGAGGCAGGATCTCATTAAAATCAGAAAGAAAACCATGCTCTCTACACCACTGGGATAGTAATACAGTTCTAGACAAGATATAGGAACATTGTTATCGAACATGACAAAACAAAAGGCATTAGTTCAAGAGAATATAATTGCTTATTGAGACATCCCAAGATAATTGAAATGTGATTATGGAAGTTGAATAAAATGACTAGTTAGAGATAAGTATACAAAAGTAACCTGTTTTCCTGACCCCCTCAAAGTAGCAAACAAAAAAATACAAAAGGAGTTGAGGGAACAACATTCCACCTCAAAATATCCAGATAGAAGCTTAATTCTAAAAATGAACCTATGTGAGGAAAGTTGTAAAATTTACTGAAAGGGTCAAAGAAAATATGAATAAATAAATATTTGCCCATATAATGGGATGAGAAGACTGAATATTACAGAATTATGTTTTTTCCAAATTAGCATATTGATTACAACTACAAGAGCAATTTATTGGGCTGCTCTGCTAGGCATTAAATCATAATAAAATTTAAAACTTATGTCAGTGGACTCTGGTTTAATACTCCCTTAGAAAGAGATGCATTATTTCAATGTTCTATGTTTTGTGTGTATGTATACACAAACACATTTTTAAAACTACAAAATGGGAACATCAGAATTGAAAGAATAAACTCATCAGTCAATTTTGTATTGGAGGGTCTAGATAAGTCAAAGAAATAAGAGGTCTAAGAATTTTTAAAAAGGAGGTAAAACAGTTCTTATTTGTACACAATATGATTATCTCCATAGAAAATTCAAGAGAATCTAAAACAAACTTGACAAGTGATAACGTTTGGCAATGTGCTGGATACAAAACCAACACACTAAAATTTTTTGCATTCCTACGCGGAGTATAACTAATTAGAAAACGTTTTCAAATAATGTTCTCATTTATCATAGCCACAAAAAACTACCTAAGAATAAATTCACACAAGATGTGAAAAACCCTTCATGGAGCATTATAAAATAGCACTGATGAAAATAACAAATGATCAGGAAGATGACAGTTGTCCCCAAATTATGTATATATGCAATGGAATGAAAGTAAAAATTCCAACAGGGTTTTCCATGGAATTTGCTAAGCTGACTTTAACGTTTGTATAGGACAGAAAAGAGAGTGTAATAGTCAGGATTCTCCAGAGAAACAACCAATGGGACATGAAAGGTGACTTATGAGGAATTAGGAATTGGCTCATATGATTATAGAAGTTCAGTGTCCCGTACATGATGTGCTGTCTGCAAGCTGGAGACCCAGGAAAACTAGTGGTGTAATTCCAGTCCTCAGAACCAGAGGAGTTGATGGCAGAAACCGGAGTCCAAGGGCAGAAGACCGAACAACTCCTCCCTTCCTCTGCTTTTTGTTCTAGTGAGGCCCTCAATGGATTAGGTGATGCCCATGCACCAAGTGGAGAGCAATCAATTGCACTAAATTTGTGCATTCAAATGCTAATCTCATCCAGAACCACCTTACAGACACATTTGGAAATACTGTAATGTTTCATCCAGGCACCCTGCAGCCTGGTCAAGTTGACACATAAAATTAACCATCACAACAGCTAAGCCACAGCCAGAGAGGTTGCTCTACCAGATACCAAGATTTATTAAAAAGATATACAAATGCTGATAGCACACTATTTGAGTTGGACAAAACAGACCCAAGCATATATAAAGACTTGATGTGGGACAGATAAGACCCTAAATATCAGTGTAGAAAGTATAAACTAGCCATCAAATGAGTGGAAAAATTATTCTTTTGGAAGGAAAATTAAGTCACTATCTTATACCTCAAAAAAAAAAAAAAAAGTACGGGTCAGTACCAGAACACCCTTCTCCGTCCCCTCTACTCAGCTCCTCTTTTGACTTGGACTTTGATTTTCAACGGGATTATGACGAGGGGATGTACAGTTACCCAGCACGTGTTCCTCCCCTTGTTGCTCAGGCTGTAGTGCTCTGGAAACGCCAGCGTGTATCAGGAAACACCTCACGAAGGGGCAAAAGTGGCTTCCATTCAAAGAGTGGACAGCGAGGGTCTGCTTCCAAGTCTGGAAAGTTGAAAGGAGATGATCTTCAAGCCATTAAGAAGGAATTGACCCAGATAAAACAAAAGGTGGATTCTCTACTGGAGAGCCTGGAAAAAATGGAAAAGGAGCAGAGCAAACAAGGAGACACGAAGAACGGTAAGTCAGAAGAGAAACAGGACATCAGCTCCCTGAAGAAAGATGAGACGAATGTGAAGACGGAGTCTGAGGGGTGCAGATGACTCTGCCGAGGAGGAGGACTTACTAGACAATGATGATAATAAAGATCGAGGGGATCACCAGCTGGAGTTGATCAAGGATGATGAAAAAGAGGCTGAGGAAGGAGAGAGGTTGACCAAGAGAGCACCAATGATGAGGATGACTCTTAAGCACATAGTGGGGTTTAGAAATCTTGTCCCATTATTTCTTTACCTAGGCACTTACCTAAGATCAAAATTTTTACCAGATCCTCTCCCTGGTATCTTCAGCACATACTCACTGTCCTTCGCATCTTCGTTCCTCCCATGTTCATTAATTCATATTGCCCTGCGCCTAGTCCCATTTTCACTTCCTTTGACGCTCCTAGTAGTTAAATCTTACCCTGTAATTTTTGCTTTTAAGTGTGATACCTCTTTATGACTTAACAATAAAAAAGGATGTATGTTTTTTTAAAAAAATTCTAGACAGACTAAATATGTCCCTGCCAAAAGAAATCATGAGTCCTGGACAAGTAGCTCAGTTGGTTGCAGTGTCGTCCCAATAAGACAAGGTTGCGTTTTTGTTCTGTCATCAGGCCACATACAAGAAGCAACTAATGAATGCATGAATAAATGGAACAACAAATTGATGCTTTTCTCTCTCTCTCAAACAAATCTATTAAAAAAAAAAAAAAGAAACCATGAAAACTTCTGGAGGAAAACCTTTTATAATCTTGAATCTTTGGAAGATTCCACAGACAAGCACAGGAAAACAAAACCCTTAATTAAGGAAAAAGTTGACAATGTTACTACACTAAAATTATAAACCTAAACGCAACATCAAAACTCCTTAAAATCTGAAAGACAAGTCATAGACAGGAAGAAGTTATTTGTAATGCATACAATAAAAAAATGTATCTAAAAATACCTTTAAATTTTACAATTCAGGGAAAAAAAGACAAACATACCCAAATGGGCAAAATGCATCAAGAAGCAAATTCACAGAAAAAGAAACGTGAATGTCAAATAAATGAAAAGTTGCTATTTCCCTAGTTATCAAGAAAATACTATCTCATAGCCAACAGATTAGCAAAATGAAGAAAAAGTAACCTGCATACATTGTTGGTGTAGATGTTACTTGATAAATAATGATGGAGTGGAATTTCTCAAGCTAGCTTTGTGGATCTTTAACCTAGAGGAAATTCTCTGACATGTGCACAAGGAATGACACATGATTCTTCTCAGCAGTGTTGTGATGGGTAAAAATGGAAATTGCTTAAATGTTCATCAGCAGAAGAACAGGGAAGTAGATTGTACTACATTCAGTAATGGGATATTATTGAGCAGTTCAACAGAGGGAACCAGACAAACAAGGGTAAAACTCACCAAAACTAACAAAAAGGTAAGTTGCTGAATGACACTTCATATGACATCATTTTCAAAACTACAGTCTTATTATGGATACATGCACATATGGCGGTAGTATGAAATATGCAGAAGACTGAGACCAAATAGTGCTAATCTCTATAGTAAAAGGCATACATCAGAAAGAGTAGATGGAGAATGCCAAAATGTTAACATTCCAGTTTTGAGCACGTAGATGGCTGTTATATCACTCTCCACATTAATACATGTTAAGCATTTTATAATAAAAGTGGGAGAACTGTTCCCTGTACTTTATAATGTTCTTTCAGCTGGTGAAAAATTTATGGTAGAAATATTCATCCTAAAACATTTCCCATTATCTTTTGAAACAGCAGCTATTCATTTACTTCCCCTTCAATGATAAGAACAAATGATATTTCTCAATCTTATATACCATAAAAATAAAAACATCTGACCCTGGCTCAGTGGATAGGTGCCGGCCTGCAAACCCAAAGGTCGCTGGTTTGATTCCCAGCCAGGGCACACAACCAGGTTGCAAGTCAGGTCTCCAGCCAGGTCTGTAGCTGGAGGCAGGTGAAAGGCTACCATACATGGATGTTTCTCTCCCCCTCCACCTCTCTCCCTTCCCTTCTCTCTGAAAATAATAAATAAAATCTTTAAAATAAAAAAGAAAAGAAAAACATTTGAGAAACTTATACTATTCTTATTTGCTGTAATATAAATTCTAAGCTAAAAACTGTTACTTGGCCTTGCAAACAGTTTCAGTCTGTATGCCTTCCCCTTCTTAGTCCCCAGCTCCAATCAAATTATAGCTTCTAAGTCTGTCCTGGATAGAAATCCAGGGCCATCAGTGCATGCAGCTTTCCAACTACCAAGAGAACACACGTGATTAGGAAAATCTGAGGGTGTCCTTCTTCATCAATGGCCAGAATATAACCAACAGTGTATGGAACAAAGCTATTTCTTTTATTCCGTGTATGTTGTGAGCATAAAACATCTTGGACACGGTTAATGTGTAGCTTCCATCTGGCATTTTTCATATTATGTAAAATTGTTATGTCAGCAACAGATGGTAGAGCTAAGTGTTAGGAGATTTTACTTATGCCCAATTATCAGGTTTACAAATCTGAACATTAAACAGTTTACAGGTCTGTAGAAATGCATGAGGTGCTAGATTTTCTCTTGTTGAGCTGCCTTGCAAGAGATTAGTATCTTGTCTCTCTTTTCCTCCTTCCTAACACACCTTGGTTTTGTTCGGCTATCCCCACCTGAGCTCCTCACTGACTTCACCTTGCGATCATGAATATGAGGACAATTTGAATGATATAGTGTTTTATATATGCCAGAAAGTAGCCTTGGACAAACGTTTTGAGACAACCTGTCTTTATCAGAGTCCTGACTCTTCTCTTTGCACCGCCCATGAGCCTTCAGGCCTGTGTCAGAACTGGGATGAAGCAACAATTTGGTCACTTGAGCTGTAAGCATCAAGCCTTCCTCTCCCTGATGGTTCGCAGGGAGCCCTTGTGCACCAATGGTGAGACTACAAACTCATACACACGCTATGGAAAGCAGTATGGAGAGTCCTCAAAAAAATTAAAATAGAAGCCCTGGCTGGTAGCACAGTGGACAAGGCACTGGCCTGCGAACCCAAAGGTCGCAGGTTCGACTCCCAGCCAGGGCACATAACCAGGTTGCAAGCCAGGTCTCCAGCCAGATCTGTGTCTGGAGGCAGGTGAAAGGCAACCATACATTGATGTTTCCCTCCCTCTCTGCCCCTCTCCCTTCCTCTCTCTCTGAAAGTAATAAGTAAAATTTTTTTAAAATTAAAATAGATATATTATACAATCCAGCAATTCCACTTCTGGGTATTTATCCAAAGAAAATGAGAACACAAATTCAAAGACATATATACAGCACACCCCTATGTTCATTGCAGCATTATTTACAATAGCTAAAATATGGAAGCAACCTAGGTGTCCATCAATAGATGAATAAAGAAGATGTGGCCCTGGCTGGTAGCACAATGGATAAGGCACCGGCCTGCGAACCCAAAGGTCGCAGGTTCGATTCCCCACCCAGGGCACAAAACCAGGTTGCAAACCAGGTCTCCAGTCAGGTCTGTGGCTGGAGGCAGGTGAAACGCAACCATACATTGATGTCTCTCTCCCTCTCTGCCTCTCTCCCTTCCCCTCTCTCTAAAAATAATGAAATAAAATCTAAAAAAAAAAAAAAAAAAAAGATGTGGTACGTATATACAACAATGGGTTATTGTGCAGCAATAAAAAAAGAATAAAACTGTGCCATTTGTGACAACATGGATGGACCTGGAAGGCATTGTGCTACGTGAAATCAGTCAGAGAAAGACAAATACCATATGGATTTACTTCTATGTAGAATCTAAAAACAAAACAGACTCATAGAAACAGAAATCAAAGGGATAGTTACCAGAAGGAAGATGGTAGGGGGATGGGTGAAAAGTAGAAGGGGAATATATTCAATATTATGTAAGTTTAACAGGGTGAGAGCTGATGACTAGAATCAATGGAGCGATCACCTTGTGAGACATAATAGTGCCGAGTGTTGTACACCTGATGATATAACCAATATAAGATTGTATACCATCTATACTTAAATTAAAAAATAAATTTAAAAATTGCCATGCATCCTCTTTGACTTTCCTTGCAATGTTTTCGTTATTTTCCAACTTTTTGACAATGAAAAGAGATAAAGCCTTTTTTTCCAAAAATGTAATTAAGAATTACTTTTATCATTTTTAAGAATAATTCACTTAAATATCACTTCCTGCATGAAACCTTTACCATCCCCCCCAGGCAGGAGCAATTACTCCTTCTGTTGTCGCAACATGGAATACATATCAATCAGCTCTTGCCAAAGTAATAGTCCACAACAAATCCTCACAAACCTTGGTACCTTATAAATACAAGCGTTTATTTTGTACTCTTGGGTCTGCGGGTTGGCGGGGTAGGGAGTGCTCTGCTTCCAGGCTGGGATTGATTGAGCTGCTCTCATTCTTGGCTTATCAAGTCACGTGAGGTCTCGCAAAGCTGGGCGGGAACTGGCCCATAGTCCTTTACAGCCGCATTCCATAGCCAAGACAAGACACACACCAAGTTCATGCCAAGGAGCAGGGAGCAGTTCTTCCCGTGGAGATGGATGGCGTGAGAAATGAACTACTTACTGAACAATAATCTACGGCCTCACAGGGGACCACCCCGGCATTGGGGTCTCTCACACCTGACTTGGGAAGCTGGTGCCACCATTTAAGTGCCATGTGCTTTGCGGCAGTTTATTTAAGCCCAGTTTCCCTTTTGTTAACGAGATAATAAAAGGCTTGGAGGAGGGATTGTGAGCTTTAGATGCGATAGGTATGCTGTGAGCACAGCAGTGCACCAGCCAGAGCTCCTTCTAGCGCGTCTGCTGCCCGGGTCATCAGTGATCCACTGCAGCATGGGCTGCAGCCCTCGGGATCATCCCCCACTGGGGGGGCGCTGAGGCCATGCTTCCCGTAGGCTGCAGGCAGCCAACAATGAAGCAGCAGAGAAACTCATTCAGGCCCGTTGCTGGGGCGTGAGGGGCTCATCTAATGGCGGACAGGATCGAAGGCTTCCCATCGCTGAGGCCAAACCATTCTTAGGATGGCACAGAGACTCCGTAACCATGAAGCCGTATCTGCCCATTTCCCCTCCTCCAACCCCAGACCTCTCTCTTCTGCCTCCTATCTCGGACAGCTGTTTATCACCGATCTCCCTGCTTCACCGACTCAAAGGCTGGAATGCTGTTCTAGCCACCTTTGTATTTCAGACAGCATACACATCTGGACAGTAATGAAATGAGAAATATAAACAGGACGGTTCCCAAGTCTTTTAGCCTCCCCGTTCGCAACAGTCTGAGTGCAGACAAGTTACCGTGAGCTGCGGCAGATTTTTCGGCAGCGGGGGTCTTCCCTTCGCTGGACGCTTGACTTCATTCCTGCTCAAATGAAGTGAACTGGGCAAGAGGTTTGAGTAGAAATGTGCCTGTCTTTCTAATTAAAAGGAACCTGGGTCATTCCAAAAATAAAAGTGTGGCCCTTCCTTCTGAGAAAATCAACAGCGTAGCAAGCTAGGAACACAGAGGTTAGACTGGCAGACTGGGTTCCCAGGCCTGCCGAAGGCATCCTACAGCGAGTACTAAGAAAGGACACCCTGTCAGCCTGCTTGGGGTTGGGGGTGGGGTGAGGTTGGGACCAACCGTATCCCTGATAGATCACTAACTCCAACTGGATTTGGAAACTCTTCTCTGACAAGGTAATGATTCAGAGCAGGGTTCCTCACTTTGGCTGGCACTCTGGGTATTTGTGGGTGGACCATTCTGTGATAGCAGCTGTCATGTGCATTTTAGGGTATTTACAGCAACATCCCTGACCTCCAGAACCCAGATGCCATATTGTTCTACCTGTCCCCTTAAGTCATAACAACCAAAAATGTCTCATCGCCAGATATTGTCAAATGTTCTGGGGGTGGGGGGCGGTAAACATCTCACCTAATTGAGCATCATTGATTTAGATGAAAATAAATGGCCAGGAATGCCTGCGTTATGCCTGTGTTTCTTTATTTTGAATATGGAGATACTGTTTTTCCAGGTGTTCCTTCTAAAGCTTTTCTATTTGGATTTCTGCATCTGAATGAGGAAATGGAAAGAACTCTTTTTTGGATCTCCTATTCTCTCATATCCTTCCTTCTTCTTACGCACACCTGCTAGGGCTCCCCCTTCCTATTGAGAAATAAGTATTGTCTCATTGAATTGATTGAGGTTTGCAGTTTATTCTACTTTCCTGTTGCACTAAATAGACATATCCTCTTTCATAACAATTAACAGAAAAGACTTTTTGGCAGGTGTTTTTTACTAGGTAGACTTCATTTAATAAAGCATTCCAAGGGGTTTCATTTTATGAAGCTTCGCAAAAGAATTCATTTTCTGAGCATCACAAAAGTTCTAGAGGTACCCTTCGAGAACAGAACTGTTAGGGGGAAGTGCCCAAGGCTTTCTGTTTCCTTGACTTTCTGTGGTGTGAGGTAAAAACAGAACCTCTCTGCATGAGCATTCTCTTAGCCTACACCCACCAGGGAATTAGCAGTTTAATTAATGTTTGTAAAACATTTTTGAGATGAAAAACACCATTAGCTCAAACCACTGCTATGAAAAGTGTTATTTTCAAATCCTTACCGACACATTAGTTTCTGTCTTAACTAGTCCTGAGGGAAATTAAAAAAAAAAAAAAAAAATGACTACAAGTACCAAAGGGTGACAGAGGAGATGATGAAGGTCCTAACAGGACTCCTGGCGCCAGGGAAGTTGGCACTTGAGGTAATGATAGATTAGGTGGCTGGCATGCTGTGTATAGTCCTGCGCCCTCAAGCAACTAATTATTTCTGCGGGTGAATAATGGAAATGCTTCTATTTGTTTTATGCCCCTGATGTTGCTGAAACGAGAAAGCAACACAGTCTCATACCTGCAGTGAGAAACCAGGAGGCAGAATTAGCAAGCTGGTAAGGGTGCATCTGCTAAGAGATTGCAACAGTAATGGGGGGACTGACTGGTCAGAGGTCGTAAGGTCCCCAGGAATGTTCCAAACATAGGGCTACTAGGCACAGATGAAGCCTCTGTGATACCCCTCTGGGCATGGCCCTTTCCTGAGTCCTGGTTGTAGAAAGAAGGGAGTGGACATCTATTTTAGTAACACAGATTGTGGCAAGAGTACCACACATTTGAGGAGTGACATGGTTCGGTGAGCAGAGTATGACCCAGACTTTGGCTTTCATTCCAGTTTCTGCAGCCTGGCATCCCTGTGCTGGATACAACCTGTGTGATTAAGTGCTGGGTCTTAGGAAATGAAGCATAGCAGGACGGAGTTGCACCTCTAAGCGGTACCATTTTACTTTTTAAGTAAATTTGATTGATTATGCAGTTACAGTTGTCTCATTTTTTCCTGCTTTGCCCCCCTCCACTTAGTACTGGTGTAAGAACAAACACAAAGATCAATGGAACAGGATAGAAAACCCAGAAATAAACCAAAGTCTCTATAGTCAACTAATATTTAACATAGGGGGCCGAAGCATAAAATGAAGTAAAAATACCCTTTTCAATAAATGGTGCTAGGAGAACTGGACAGGTACATGCAAAAAAAAAAAAAATGAGACTAGATCACCAACTTATACCATATACCAGAATAAACATAAGATGGATAAAATACTAAAACATAAGCAGTGCCACCACCAAAGTCCTAGAGGAAAACATAGGCAGTAAAATTTCAGATATCCCACACAGCAATATTTTCACTGATATTTCTCCAAGGGCAAGGGAGATAAAGGAACAAATAAACACATGGGACTACATCAAATCAGAACGCTTCTGCTCAGCTAAAGAAAACATTAGCAATTTTTTTTTAAAAATCATAGTTAGGATAGCTGAAAAATCCCACGGTCATTATTTTGATCAGGGACACCATCAACTCTTATCTAGATACCTGCAAACTCCCAAGGAAGATGCCTAAGTTAGAGGTGCCTTCATAGTATGATAGGCTACTGGCAAAATTTCCCTAGATCACTATAAGTTGTCTACACAACTTACAAGGACACTTGCAAATAAACTTGGCCACTATGCTAGTCTAAGAACACCATCATTGCCTACATGGATATATGCAAATTCTCATTAGCTCTTACTTTGGTACAAACATCATCATTTTATATTTGGATGCAAGTAAAATTTTGCCTTTAATATCATACTTAGGTTCTCACCAATTTTTTTTTTTTTTTAAGATTTTTTTATTTTATAATTTTTAGAAGGAGGGGAAGGGAGAGGCAGAGAGAGAGAGAGACATCAATGTATGGTTGCGTTTCATCTGCCTCCAGCCACAGACCAGACTGGAGACCTGGTTTGCAACCTGGTTATGTGCCCTGGCTGGGGAATCGAACCTGCAACCTTTGGGTTCGCAGGCCGGCGCCTTAACCACTGTGCTACCAGCCAGGGTTGGTTCTCACCAATTTTTGATCTGAAATCTACACCAACTAAAGAGATAACAGTGTTTAAGGACATTTCCACAACCTGGACACCTGAAAAGCCTGTAAGCTCTACAAACTTAAAGGGACCCATAAAATCTACCCAGACACTTGCAAGAATCCAGGGTCAAGACCTTGGATAGACACATCATCTCCTCTTGAGTGGACATCTGCAAAAATGCCCATCAAGAGATAATGTAGCCCTGGCTAGTGGCATAGTGGATAAGGCACCGGCCTGCAAACCAGAGGTCGCTGGTTCGATTCCCCAGCCAGGGCACATGACTAGGTTGCAAGCCAGGTCTCCAGCCAGGTTGGTAGCTGGAGGCAGGTGAAAGGCAACCATACATTGATATCTCTCTTCCTCTCTGCCCCTCTTCCTTCTCCTCTCTCTAAAAGTAATCAATAAAATCTTAAAAAAAAAAAAAAGAGATAATGTGTTCAACAAGAACCTAGTATAAAGGAACCATGGACATAGACAACAGGTGGGATTGACTTTGGGGGGAGTGGGTGGGTGGGGAAGGGAGCAAAAAGGGGATGGATGTAATACAACAACAATAAAATTTAAAAAGAAAAAGAAAAAAAAGAGATAATGTGCAATTAACAATAGAATTTAATTTGGGAACTTGCTGGGATCCAGGTAAAAGATTATGTGGGCCTTAATCAAAGTGGTTAAGGCCACCATCATCACTTGATTGAATACTATAAAAATTCTTGGTAAAAAATGTGTTAGTAATGCATGTATTATCTGCACACCTGCAAGAGCCCATGGCATTATGGGGCCCATCAAATAAATAAACTTAGAAACTTGCAGAAGGTCAAGGTAACACCCTAGTTAGAAAGATAATACTATCTTGGTAAAATGCCTGCAAAACGCCAAGGTCAATTAAGAGGTGATGAACAAAATGATAATTTACCTGGACAGCTACACCATCCCTCAGTCACTACAAACATTATATCTAAACTCTAAATTAATAAGAGCTACTGCTTACAAGCATTGGTTGGGACAGTATTTGTTACCTGACTAGCTGCCAAACACTTGGCGACACAAAAGTTAGAAACACCATCTGTACTTACCCAGATATCTGAATATCAGATGATCTGTAGTGTCCAAAAGTCCTACATCATCACTTACCTTGGCTACAAACAAAATGCCTTTAACGATCATTATGAGGTTTACTATGATCGCTTAGCAGTGACCTAAAGAACACACTATAGGACTCATCAAATCTACCTGGAATCTTGGAGGACTCCCAAGTCTATGCCATTCTTAGAGTCACCGTTATCTCTTGCATGTAAACCTGCAAAAACAACAACAGCAAAAAACAAACAAAAAAAATGAAACAAACAAACCATGGTTACTACTATGACTTATAGATCCATGATAATTATGTGGCTATCTGAAAATTGCTCAACAATAACATGACTGAACAAACATTTTCTCATATCATTATCAGTAAGATAACATGGTTTCTAGAACTGGTAAAACACACTAATTTCTTACCTGAAACCTAAAAAACAAACTTCATAGTAGAATAAGAACAAACAGCACTTACCTAAGAATATGAAGACTGGCCCTGGCTGGTGTGGCTCAGTGGACTGAGCACTGGCCTGCGGACTGAAGGGTCGCTGGTTTGACACCTGGTCAGTGCACATACCAGGATTGCAGGCCAGGTCCCTAACTGGGGGCGTGCAAGAGGCACCTGGTCGATGTTTCTTGCTCACATCTATGTCTCTCTCCGTCTTTCACCCTCCCTTCCCTCCTCTCTGATAAATAAATAACTAAATCTTTAGGAAAAGAATATGAAGGTCACATGGTCTATGATATGATGAAGGTGCCTATCATCACTTACCTGGATACTAGAAGTGTCTCCTATTAACTAGCCATTGATATGATCACCAGGATCTCTTGACATGAACCTGAAAAATCCATTATAAGGACACAACCTGTCCTACCAAGACACCCACAAAAAACCTTCATCACTTTTATCATTATGAGAAAATCAACGCTACCTGAATACTGGCAATACTCCATGCCAGGACCATGATCAGGCAAGACATTTTTTTTTTATCCTCACCCTAGGAAAAAATTTTTCATTGTTTTTACAGCGGGAGGAAGGCATCAGAGATGATACATGCCTGACCAGGGATCAAACCAACAATCCAGGTACATGCCCTGATGTGGACTACAACCAGCAACTCTTTCGTTAGAGGGCAACAATCAAACCACCCCAGCCACACCAGCCAGGACAGGTAAGACATCGTCACCACAATGACTGTGAGCATCATGATGACTACCTGGATGTGTAAATCACTCAACACTTGCAGAGTTAAACAAAAATATGACCTAAAAGATATAAAAACAAAAACTCATAAGTTCAGGAAATGGTAAGGAATCTACAAAGAAATGATTGTAACAGGCGTGATGAACACCACCATGACTTCGCTAGCAACCTGGAGCGCAGAAGGTTGGTGTTGTAGTTTCCACCCATCTCAGCACTTTGCTGCACACAAGTAACATCTCCTGATTTCAGAAAACTGGAGAGATATTATGAAATATGGGCTAAAGGACAGAAGTTTTCCTACCAAGATATGTGAAGATAAAACTCTTTTTCGTTAGGAGAAACATCAGTTCTACCTGGGTACTTGCAAAGATCCAAAGTCTACATCAATGACAGAAAAAAATCATTTCTGAACTGGACACCAGGAAAATTCTATCACTACTACTATGGAGGGGAGCAATTGTAATAACAAATGGCATATTTTTAATCCCTTAACACTTAAAGTGATAAAAATATAAGTGTAAACTAACAGTTCATAGCAATGAAAAGTAACCAGTGATTTCTTACATAATGCCTGCAACAAAATCATAGCAACAAGTGTCAGCCCACATCACTAACAAAAATATGTGAGGATCAGATGACCGGTGTAGGGCTTAAGTGCTAAGCAGCATTTAAACCAGTAACAAGAATGTCTTCCCCTAACCCTAAAGTAACCGAAGTGTTAGGGGCAGCACCTTCAATCAAGCTTCCCTTCAATATCAGTTAATGTACGAAGTGGTAGCATCCACATTATGACTGATCTGGGTAAGTTCAAGTTTCCTTAAAAACTATTATGTCAAGGAGATCTTGACTAGACTCTGAATAGAAACATGGGACAAATCTGATTAAAGCCAAAACATGTTCTACCATAACACCTGTTAACGCTCCCTCTGCACTATGAAACAATGTTAGCCTTCATATTGCATTCACTGAAGTCAAACACTTTACCAAGAGAAAACAATAGGGTGCCAGCCTACGAGCCCAAGGGTCACTGGTTTGATTCCCAGCCAGGGCACATAACCAGGTTGCAAGTCAGTTCTCCAGCCAGGTCTGTAGCTGGAGGCAGGTGAAAGGTAACCATACATGGATGTCTCTCTCCCTCTCTGCCTCCCTTCCTTCCCCTCTCTCTAAAAATAATAAATAAAATCTTAAAAAAAGAGAGAGAAAACAGCATCTCTTTCCTGCACATACACACACAGAAAAATCATTTGCTTATTACTAAGTGGGAACTTTGTGACAATAACTGGTGTATATGAGGTCTGACCCAAAGTATCCAGCCATGTGTATATAATTTTAAAAGTTTGCAGAACCGATCATTTTGGGACAAACCTTGTACATAAACAAAATATTCAGCATAAAATATAAGTTACATTTAACTAAGAGTGAAAATAAAAGGGTTATTATGTGAACAAGTGCCACAAATTTATCTGAAGAGGACTGCATACAAATACCATCAGTGCTCACCTCCATATATGAGGATCCAAAAGTCTGTCATGTCCTGAGGCCCACGGAAGCACTTCCATTATTAGAAGCACTGTCATCCCTACAAATGTGGAAGCAGCAGTGCTACGAACATCATCTTCTTCTCACTGTACTTGAATATCGGAGAATATGCAGTGTGGTAGTGTCTGCTCATCACCTACATGTAAGCTCCCATTTCCTTCATTTCCATTGTTAGGTCTCTGTGATCTCTTGACATGCCTGTGAGGAAACACGTAGGATAACTGTGATTACATTGACACCTTTTTGTACCAGAACCCCTGCTTATGCTTATTTTTAATATTAAACATACCAAATCACACTAGGAAAATTTTGTTTGGTATAATCTAATTGTACCTGAACCTTACAAATTCCCTTGGTCTCTTAGATCATTTCAGGACCCATCAACTCTACTGAATACTCACAGAACTGAAATGAAATCATTGTAAGAAACGGTTTCTTCTCATGAAGAAATACCTGCAAAATCTCATGATCAGTATGATAAATTATCTGGATATCTGCTTATCAATCTATTACCTTGAGTATGAAATACACAAATAAGACTACAGTCAAATCTCATGTTTATTTACTAGTATTGTTAGAAACAAATTAATTCCTCAATTGCATACATGTCAAAAACAACAATAGGCCCTGGTTGGTGACACAGTGGATAAGGTGCCGGCCTATGAACCCAGAGGTTGCTGGTTCAATTCCCAGCCAGGGCACATAACCAGGTTGCAAGCCAGGTCTCCAGCCAAGTCTGTGGCTGGAAGCAGGTCAAAGGCAACCATACATTGATGTTTCTCTCCCTCTCTGCCTCTCTCCCTCCCTCTCTCTCTAAAAGATAATAAATTAAAAATCTTTAAAACAACAACAATAAAAGATTCTTGATGACATCATTAATTACCTAGATATCTGAAAATAAGGGGTCTCTAATGAGTCAATATCATATCATCTCATACATGTGTACTAGCAAAGACTTAAATGGAATGCCTATTTAAAACAAACAAACAAACAAACAAACAGGATAACACTATCTTAAGGACACTATCCTCGACTACATAGATCAGCCATTTTCAACCACAGGAATTTCTAAAACATGCAACAGCTGACTATTTAGTCAGGGGCAATGACCTCTTCTCTTAGACTGTCAAATTAAGAACTGACAACAGCCAACACAACAATAGCTGTCCAGTGTGAATGAATCAAAATTATACCTGTTTCTGTTACATCAGCAGAAAATAGAATGTATTCTTTGGTATACTGCAGACTTTTAGTAATTAGTTTTGTGTGTGACATGAGATGAAAAAAGTTGAAAATCATTGGCTTAGACAACAAAGATCAGATAGTGTACATTGCAGTAAGTCCACTTTATCACTTACTTGGTTATTATCAAGGTCCTTTTAATAACCATTAGGTTTTCTGTGATTTCTTGACAAGAACCTGAAAAAAACTCATGCAACAATTGTGTTTAAAAACACAACTTACTTCATCGGAAAACCTGCAAATAATATTTGTCACTTTTATCACTGAGGTAACAATCAGTACTACCTTGATCCTGGCGGAACTTCAAGGTTAACGGTGTTGTTGATGACCTCATTGTCTCTTGACTGAGCGCCTGTAAAAATTCCATCATCAATACTGTGCTGTGGAATAGGAGGACAACTTACTTTGTTGATCCCTCAGCCACTCCTTAAGTTAAACACACATTATATCTAAACTCTAAAATAATAAGGACCAATGGTTGCTAACATTGGTGGGAAGATCATTTCCTTGTTGAATACCTGAAAGAAAAAGCACCTGGTAATACAAATGCGAGGGCCACCATAATCACTTACCTGGATGCAAGCAAAGTCCCCACCAATGATCATTATGAAGTCATCATGTTCTCTTGACTGGCATCTAAAAAACACAATGGGACAAATACGTGTATGGACACACCCTTTCCACCTGGATTCTTCAGTTCTAAGGTCAACATTGTAGTTAGAGACACCATCATCTCTTGACTGGGACCTGAAAACACAGGGTGGCAACCCTGGTTAAGGATACACATTCTTCCATCCAGATCTCTGCTGGTTCCATCTGTCCATTCCACCTGGATGCTTGGTGAACTCTAAGCTCAACACAGTGTCAGACACCGGGCAACCATTAGGGACACGCCACCTCTTACCAAGACACCCGAAAAGCTCATTACCATGGTTTAAGTCACCATTATTGTTACCGAGTGGGAGAAAGCCAGGATCCCCCGCTCTGCAGTTTCAGGATGGGACTGGGGTGAGGCCAGGCGGACTAGCCTTTGTTCTTTTTGGGCCATGAAAATAGGAGGGGCCTTACCCAGAGGATAGCGAGGAAAAGGCTTACAGTGCTGCACAAAGTTCTGTCAGTGCTCAGGACTCTACTGTACCCACCACATCAGAGGGGATGTAAAACAGGGTGGCAGCATCTCTGCCTCCCCGCCCCCTCCTGAAAGACCCGCAGACAGATGTTGGGACTGAGGAACAGGAAAGAACTCACGTGGTTTGAGAAGGGGGACAAAGGGGAGAAGGGAGACACACAGTATCCCACTCACTGGTCCCACCCAAAAACAGCATCTTCAGGATGCTGGCTGGTTCTCCTCTCTCCTCACCTGGTGCTGCAGTTCTGCCCGAATTTTCACTTCAGTCTAGGAATTAACTGGAATTCCCTCTTTAAAATGAGTGCAGCCCTTTATAGCACGGAACAAAATATCTGGGCACATGAATCTCTGAGCTTACATACGTGATCTGCCTGTGAAAACTTCAACTATGAAAACCCAATGCTCCAGAAGAACCATGGACATGGACAACGAGTGGGATTGACTTTGGGGGTGAATGGGTGGCGGGGGAAGGGGACAGGGAGGAGAAAAAAGGGGATGGATGTAATACAATAACAATAAAATTAAATTAAAAATAAATTAATTAAATTAAATTTAAAAAAGAAAAGAAAACCCAATGCTCCAGCAGGTAAAACATTTCTCTACTTTTTCCTCTCTTCCTCCATAAACCCACTTAAACTTGCTTCTGCCCCAACCACTGCATGGAAATGGCTTTCACAATGATCTCTCCCTCGCCCTCCTCCCCCCGCCCTCTAAAATCAATAAACATACCTTGTGTGGGAATGTAAATAAACAAACAGGATCCTATTCACTGACTAAAAATCAAATATTTCACCTCGCCTACAGGAGCATGGTCTTGCCCATCTTTATCTGAAATCACTTCCTTCTGAATTAAGATCTCAAGGGGCAACCACTAAGCTGTATTAGGAGAAAATGGCCCTAGAGCGAGCCACATCCTGATGTTATGTGTTGTAGTACACGTGCTCTGTCCCAAAGGTGTCAGCACGAAAACGGTTCCAATCATATTGACGTTGGCTCGATACTTTCAGGACAGACCTCGGAGGCGTATTATAAGACGCCTCGCGGCTCCGAGTGCTTCTCTAAGCCTCTTGGGTACCCTTCAGCGGCATCCTGGCACCCATTCAGACGGCTGGAATGTCCCAGGGCTCCTGTTTACCAGGTCCCTTTCCCTTGACCTGGTCAAGGCTGCTCCACCCCAGCATCTGCTGGAGCCAGACTTCCAGCACTTCATTCTCTTATCATGGCGCATTTTTCCAGCACTAAACATTCTTTGTCTCCGAAAGTATCGTAATCCTGGCTCTATCCTTTTGAAGCATGCAGGAAATATTTAAGTGCCTTTTTATTAAAGTATGACACATCACAGAGATAAAGAAAAATGTACAAGGTATATGTGGAAGCTTGATGAACTTTTACAGTGAACATACCTGCGTAAATAGCACCTGGATGGAGAGAGTGAGCATTGTCTACACCCCAGAAGCTCCTAGCCCAAGTGAACCCTTCCCATCACTTGTTCCTACCCACCAAGGGTAACCACGAGGCTGGCTTTGGACAGCACAGATTCGTTTTGCCTGTTTTTTCAGAGTACAGAAACGAAATCACCGGGTACTGCATTTGTGTCTGGCTTCTTTCACTCAACACTGTTTGCAAGATTCAGGTTACTGGAAAATTTTAAACTCAAAAGTTCAAATCTTGTTTACCCCTTTTGAGAGTTGGTGTATGGTATAGAGAGAACAAAAATATTTCTTTTAGAGAAGTTAACTCTCAGGGGATCTAAGGATCCAGCCCTCAGAGTTTAGATAGCAACATTTTTTACTTGTTCTGTGTTTTCTTTTCCTTAACTTGGGCTCTGGTTATAATTCTGCTTGCTGTCAAGAGTTAGGGCTGAATTCAATAAAACTGTGGGTTTGGGTACGCTGGGTGCCTTGCAGAGAAATTGTATCTCAACTCTTGAAAGCAATTATACTCAGAAGTTAGACTTGACTGTTATTTAAAGCCACCCAAACATTCTCTCTGCACATTTCAAGTAAACCAGGTTGTGGTAAATGTATTGCTTGTTTACAAGTTTTTCTGCTGCTGCTTTTTTGTGTTACATGCTTTAAAATGTAGCCAAGCACCGTCAACATGGCACTATGGGAAGAGGGCTGAGCAAGGGCTGGAAGACGTGGTTTTAGTCCTGAACACAGGCTCCTACAGCTGCGTGATACAGGTTCTCTGAGTCTCAGCTGTCCTCGTCTGTCAGGCCGGGTTTGAGGGTCAGAGAGATGTGTGGGACAAAGGCGTCACACCCTGCAGTGTCGCAGACTTACCAGCTATCCCCCACATCAGTCACCCTCTCCCTCATGCCTGCTTTTCTTTCTTTTTTAAAGATTTTTATTATTTTCAGAGAGAGGGGAAGGGAGAGAGACAGAGAGGGAGCGAGACATCCATGTAGGGTTGCCTTTCACCTGCCTCCAGCTACGGACCTGGCTGGGGACCTGGCTTGCAACCTGGTTATGTGCCCTGGCTGGGAATCGAACCAGCAACCTTTAGGTTCGCAGGCCAGTACCTTATCCACTGTGCCACCAGCCAGGGCCTGCAGAGATTTAATTCCTTGTCTCACTACTTCTTCTTCTGTGTGACCTTCTGTCTGCTCTGGTGCCCATTTTCTGCTCCTACCTGTTCTTCAAGGCCTAGCTCAAAGTCAACATTTTCCTTAAGTCTCTGTCAAGTGTGTGCCCATTCCTCCCTCTCCCTGCTTTGGACTCCTACTGTCCCCATGGTCCATGCTACACTCCTTTGTTTCATGTGCCATTTGTTCCCTTTTCTCAAATAGCTTACACATTCCGCAAGGGAAAAGGTGCCTTGTCGGGGTGGGGAGGTCTACCATCTTAAAAAT
Organism: Noctilio leporinus; assembly: GCA_004026585.1. Lineage (NCBI taxonomy): Eukaryota > Metazoa > Chordata > Mammalia > Chiroptera > Noctilionidae > Noctilio > Noctilio leporinus. Next base: position 14,845 of record PVIW01007330.1, on the reverse strand, counting down.
GCCATGGTAGGCATTTCAGGCATAAAGTTGATTGCTTGTGAGTTTTTTAAAGAAGGAGCAAAATCAATGGTGTGTTGGTAAAAGCCCTGATTTGTGTGTAGCATCTGCTGATTTCTATGCTGTAAACACTTCCACTATGGCCAATGCCAAGAGATCAACATTATGGCAGTCAGCTCACAAAATGCCTGTATTTTTTAACCATCAGCTCTTATGGGTCAGTGTGAGTTAGTTCTGTACCCCTCTAGACAAAATGCTGTAAATAAGAAGTTCTTTATATTTGTTATCATTATTTGTGCTTTTATTTCCCATCAGTAAACCGGAGTTCTCAAACCCATTGAAGATTTTATGTATTTATTTTTTAGAGAGAGGTGAAGGGGGAGGAAGAGAAGGAGAAAAGCATCATTTGCAAGAGAAACATCCACTGGTTGCCTCTCCCACACCTTCAGCTGGGGACCTGGCCCAGAAGCCAGGCCTGTGCCCTGACCAGGAATTGAACCAGCGAACTTTCAGTTTGCATGCTGGATTTCAATCCACTGAGCCTCACCAGCCACGCCTAAGAAGTTTCTTGTAACCTTCTTCCTAAGTCATAAGAAACTCTGATACTTGATTGGGTAAAAGTCATCCTGTTACTTTCTAATCTCCCCCAAAAAGGTTGGATATGAATATTTTCCAAGAAATCGATTTATATAGACAGATGCTAGGAGCCAATACCTAATTTCTCAGAAGCATCTTGCTCTGTCTGTTAAGTAGAGCAAACACCATAAAGCCAGGCATCTGTAGTGTGTGCAACTTAATGTCACCTTAGTTTAAAATGCTACTTTTCTAACTACAGAGCTGTGCTGCAGTTTTCATTTGAAATATTAAAAATGACCCTGCAGTGAAAAATGTATTCCCAACCGTTCAATTGGTGAGGTGCATGAGAATGATCTCGAAGCTGTCGCCAAGTGATCAGAGCTGTAGGGTGAGATGAGAGAGGTCAGGGCGCCAGGGACACTTCCTAAGGAGAAAGGCAGCACAAAGCAGCCAGAGGTCCTATTCATTCCTTGAATGTTTTGCGAAAGTATGCACTAAAGTCTCAACAATATGCTTAAAATCTTGCAGTCATCATCTGGCTGGCAGGAAAACACATTCCTTTAACCATATGAAGTTCATTTTTAAACAATCCATGTCTGTGTCGAGAAAGCAAGCTGGTTTAGTGAGGCCAGAATAAGATTCTCAGAAGCTCAAATAAGATTTAACCAAGATATAATAATATATTTGAACTTTTTACGAAGCCTCAGGCCAGATCTTTGGAAATTTATTATCTCTAGGTTGCAAAGAGAGAGTGAGGTGAAATGCATATGAGCATCTGTACAAAGGTCATGTTAAGGATAATGGAACTACGCAAGTTGTGGCTGGGCCCTGATTCTTTGTTTTCTAACCAAGACAGGACTGGGAACTGACCTATATACCATCATATACTTTCTTTATTTTCCTGAATTAAAAATGACCTCACTGTACAAAAGTGGGGCTCAAGGAAATTATACAAATGGTTTGCATTCAAAGGACCTCTATAAACAATACAATGCAATTCCCTGGACTATAGAACTCAAAAGTAAATAAAGTGTGTGGACACTTTTGGTGGAAATCACAGGGGCTTGTGGTGTTGAAGTCCTAAATCACAGTACTTCAGAATGTGACCTTAGTTAGAAATAGGATCATTGCAGATGTAATTAGTTTAAGATGAAGTCATGCTCAAAAATCTTAAAAAATACTAGCAAACCGAATTCAACAGCACATTAAAAGGATTATATACCATGACCAACAGGGATTTCCTTCTGGAATGTGAGAGTGGTTCAACATGAAATTTAATCAATGTAGTATAACACATCAACTGAAAGAAGGACCAAAATCGCATGCTCATCTCAATTGATTCAGAAAAGCATTTGACAAGATTTAACACTTTCCATGATTTAAAAAACAACAAAAACAAAACAAAACAGAAAACCAGTCAACACGCTAGGAATAGAAGGAAAATATCTCCACATAATACAAGCCATATGAAGAAGTCCCACAGATGACATCTTATTCAATAGTGAAAGACTTAAAGCTTTTCTCTAAGATCATAAACAAGATAAGTGTACCTGCTCTTACCACTTTTATTAAACATAGTATTAGAAGTCCTAGCCAGAGCAACTAGGTATGAAGCAAAATAAAAGGCATCCAATTATAAAGGAATAGGTTAAGTTATCTCTGTTTGCGGATGAAATGACCTTGTATGGAAAAACTCTGGGCCTTGTAGATGCCACTGTCCCAGGTCTCCCTGCACCCAGCCATGCTCAGCCCCGCTGCATTCTTCAACTTGCTGCCGATGGCCATCCCTGCGGAGCAGTGAGCACTGGAGAGAAAGGATTTGGTTATAAAGGTTCCTGCTTCCACAGAATTATTCCAGGATTTACGTGCCAGGGTAGTGACTTCACACACCCACAGGCGGTAAGGCTATCTACTGTGAGAAATCTGATGATGAGAATTTCATCCTGAAGCACACAGGTCCTGGCATCGTGTCCATGGCAAAGGCTGGACCCAACACCATGGTTCCCAGTTTTTCATCTGCACTGCCAAGGCTGAGTGGCTGGGTGGCAAGCATGTGGTCTCCTGCCAGGTAAAAGGTGGTTCCGTGACAGCCATGGAGCACTATGGGTCCAGGAATGGCAAGACCAGCAAGAAGATCACCACTGCTGACTGTGGACAACTCTAATACACAGGGTTGGTGTTTTATCTTAACCACCAAGCCATTCCTTCTGGTGCTCAGGAGAGCACCCCTTCCCCCCTATCTGCTTGGAATGTTCTATAATCATCACGCCATCCCTGCAGTTCATTGGGTTCCCTATTTTCCTTCCCCATTCCAAGTCTAGCTGGATTACAGAGTTAAGTTTGTGATTATGAAATAAAAACTAAACAAACAAAAACTCAAAAGATTCCACACACAAAAATGTAGAACTATTTCAACGATCTGACAAAATTGCAGGATATATCATCAACACACTAAAATCAATTGTGTTATTATATACTGATAGTGATCATTCTGAAAAGGAAATTAGAGGGGAAATTCCATTTACAATAGCATCAAAAATAATAAAACATGTCAAAATAAACAAAGGAGTGGAAAGACTTATACATGAAAACTTCAAAACATTACTGAAATTAAAAACAAATAAATGGAAAGACATCCTGTGTTCATGGGTTAGAACAATTAATATGATTAAGATATCAATACTATACAAAGTAATCTACAAACTCAATACTAGATCAAAATCTCAATGGTACTTGTTGCAGAAATGGAAAAATCCCTCTTAAGATTTATAGGGAATGTCAGGGGACCCTGAGCAGTCAAAACAATCTTGAAAAGTAGAATAAAGTTGGAAGTCTCACACTTTATAATTTCAAAACATATTTTAAAGCTATAGTAATCAAAACAGTGTGGTACTGGAATAAAGACAGACCCATAGATTCATTCTTTTCAGCCCTTTTCATCTCATGGCACACATAAACTAATTACTAAAATTGTGTGGCACACCAAAAATATATATTATATATTTTTTCTAATCTGACCAAAAATTGATTCATTCTTATTGGACAGCTATTGTTGTGTTGGCTCTTGTCATTATTTTGTTTGACAACCTAAAGGAAAAGAGGTCAGTGCCCCTGACTAAATAATCAGGTATTGCATGTTTTAAAAATCCTTACCACACAACAAGTTGAAAATCTTTGCTGTAAACCAATGGACTAGAATAGAGAACCCAGAAATAAACTGGCACATATATGGTTAAACGATCTTGGACATGGTTGCCAAGACCAAATGATGGGCAAAGGACAGACTTTTCAACTAATGGTCAGAAAAACTGGATTGTCACATGAAAAAGAATGAAGTTGAACCATTATCTTACATCATATACAAAAATTAACTGAAAGTGGATTAAATACCTCAACTTAAGACCCCAAACTATAAAACTCCCAGAAGAAAACTTAAGGAAAGAGGTTCATGATTTTGGGTTTCTTGGACATGATACCAAAAGTACAGGAAACAAAAGCAATAACAGACAAATGGGACTGCATAAAACTTAAAAGCATTTGTGCCTCAAAGGACACAACAGAATAAAAGTATCTGTATAAAGGGAGAAATATTTGCAAGTCATATATCTGATAAAGGGTTAATACTTAAAGTATGCAAAGAACTACAACTCAATAACAAAAAATAAAACAAAACAAAAACAAACAAACAAAAACAAAAAAAACACACAATTAAAAAATGGCCAAGGGACTTGAATAGACATTTCCCCCAAGAAGACATATAAATGGTCAACAAGTATATGAAAAGATGCTCAACATCACTTTGGAAATGCAAAACCACCTCATACTCATTATAATGGCTAATATAAAACCAAAAACAGAAATAAGTATTGATCAGGATATGAAGTAATTATAACCTACCTGCACTGTTGATGGGATTGTAAAATAATACACCAGTTTCTCACAAAATTAAACATAGGATCGCTATATGTTCCCAAAATCCCACTTGTGGGCACAGAGCAAAAGGAATTGAAAGTGGGCCCTTCATGTTTGTTGATTCTAAGGGAAGCGAACTGCTATGATCTGAGTAGGGCCTGCAGAGGACCTGAAGCCTCAGGCCAACAGCCCACTGGGAGGTGAAACCTATCAATAACCACAGAGGTGAGCATGAGAGCTGAACCTCCCCAGCTGCAGTCAAATGCCTGCAGCCCTGCTGAAAAGCTTGATCGTAACCTCGTGAGAGTCCTCGAGCCAGCACCCAGGTAAGGTGCTCTTAAATTCCTGATCCACTGGAATGATAAGATCATAAATGTTTTGCTGGGTGAAACTATTGAGATTTGGGGTAGCTCGTTTTATAGCGATAGAAAACTAACAGATAACCATAGTACTAATATTGTGAATGCAATGTGGATGGTTAAACACAACTACAGAGAACCATCCCTGTTTTTCAACTCTGGCTGCTCTTTTGTGGGGAAAAGAAAAAGTACATTGTTAAAAAGCTTTTTTTTTTTTTTTTTTTAATGTACACAAGAGTGGTAAGACTGTCAGCACCATAAATAATAATCAAACATCAATATCAATAACCAAATGTCAAAATGAGAACATGCAGAGGATTAAATGAGATCACATCAGAAGGTGACCATTGATGCTTGAGGAACCAAAATATGGTGAGCTATTTTGAATGATTGGAAAAGGTTGGCCTCACATGCCCTAGCAGTATTTTTATTTTATCTTTGAGATATTCAGATTGTACACTGCATTTCTCACTGGCATTGCATGCTCCAGATCACAGAATATCGCCTCTCCTCATCATGACTTGGGAACATTGTATTTTACTGCAATTACAGTTTTCAGGGATGGTAGTTGCTGAATAATTGTAGAAAATTGCTTTAGTGCTCTTCCATAAAATGCACATGTTTGCAAACCTGGCATTTGGGAAAATTGCAGACCCATGGTTTAAAAAATACATTTATTTTGATCTTTAACCCTGGGGAGATTGCAGACCCATAGCTTAAAAGATACATTTATTTTGATCTTTAACCTGGCTCTGCGCAGACAACCAATCGATGTCTAGAAGCACAGAGCCAGGTTAAAGATCAAAATAAATGTATTTTATAGGACTTTCTTTGAATATTAGTATTCTGTGAATTCTTTGGTCAACTATTTTTTTTATTTGCCAAAAATTGTCACACACACACACACACACACACACACACACATATATATATATATGTATATGTATATGTATATGTATATGTGAATGTATAGAGCCTTCCTAAAATGAAATGTTGGAACAGATGATAGAAGAAGTTTGAGATCCACTTTCCCCCTAAGAATATAAGTATATCTAAGAAATGACTCATGGGGCTGAAATGAGGACTCGTAGGGCTCATTTAGAAGCCCTCTGACAGCTAGTGTGTGTCCCTCCGGGAAAGGGCCACCTCCCTCCTAAACCATCAGAGTGGAAAGCAGACTGACCCTGAGTAAGATACAGGTCATCCTGAGAGGCTGGAATCGGGAAGCTGAGCTTTCTGAGCAAAGATCAAAGGGAACCCTGGCGTAGAACGCTTGGTGTGGAGCCAATTCGTGCAGGGGCCACAAAGGAGCCTAGGCATGGCGGACGGCAGGCGCAGGACACCAAAAGGAGGAGTTCCCTTTGGGGACCACCTTAAATAAGCACAAAGATCCCACTGAGGGGACTGTAAAGTCTAGATAAGGTAGGAGGGGTATTTCCAGGCTCCATTCTATTGATAGGCGGCACACTTGAGGAAGCAGAACCTTAGAAGCTATAGAGAGGAGTCTCTGTCAAGATGCAGTTAAACAAGGAGGAGACACATCAGTTATTTCAACAGAGATTTCATGCCCTCAGATAAATAGATATCAGAAGCCTGAAAGACAAAGAGGGAGACTGAGGTAACCAGGAGTCATCGCTCCTGCAAGTGATGGCCAGAAGGAAAATGGAAGGAGCTGGGGTCGTCGGTCTGAAATCTATGAGCAAGAGGACCGCAGAGCCGGGCCTTGGAGAAGGCAGCTACTGGTTGTCTGGAGCTGGTACTTCTAAGGGGATGTAGAATAACACTGGAGATTGGAACCAACTGCTACTGGAAGCAACTGGAAGCAAAAGGAAAGAAGACCTAGCCTCCATCCTTCATGCCTCAACCTGCAGCGGGTACCCCTGACTAGCAGAGTGAAACAAGGACACAGGTGGCCAAGGGCCGGTGAGGTGTGCAGAGTTCCAGCCCAGCGCCAGAGGGCAAAGGCCGGAAAGCAGCCCTCGAACAAAGAGACTATGGCTTCACAACTCGTCTAACAAGGCAGTACAGAAAAGAGGGGCTGTGGTCCTGAGTGAGCCTAGGAGCAAAGAGCAGCAGGAAACCATGGAATAGACCCTTGTGTGAAAGCTATTAGGCCAGGATTGGACCCATCTGGGCCGTGGGAGGCACAGGTGGCTGTGGGCAGCACGGCAAAGTGGCTCAGGCATCAAGGTTGGCTTTGGAGGGGACTCAGTTTTAGCCATTGTTCAGTGGAGAATTTTGTAAGGGAACAGGGTAGCCCTCATCTGTTCACACAGGCCTGTAAGAAAAAGAAGCTCTGGCATTTATGTTTAGCTCAGGAAATGATTTCGAAAAGCATAACTTGCAGACATCCCATGGTGTTAGAATTTAGATAATAAAGTGGAACGAAAAATGATGAAGAGTTTCCTGACATGTCACTAGGTGAAATAGGAAGTTGATGGCCACTTGCCTTCTGAGTTTGAGCAAATAGGGGTGGGTGAGTAGGAACTAGTAGCACTTTTGACACAAATATTCCCCTTGTGTTTGTATTGTAATATACATGTACATACATTGGAAAAGAGTTGGTGCAGCCATACTTCAATCCTGCCTTAAAATTCCACTGCTTGGACCTTCCATGGCCACATCCAGCACACCCAAGTGTCCCCTAGTCCTTTCTCCTTGTCCCTGATCACTTGAACCATTCTGAACTTTCCTAGTATGAGGTCCCAATGTCCCACCCCACTCACCTTACAGAAACGGAGTTTGCTTCCACTTAGGAAAAGACATTCATCACTGGGTTTCCAGTCGAACCAAGACATCAAGCCACTACCTAAATGGGTCTTCTCGCCTTCCTGTTGATTTTATACCATGGAAGGGGAAAGAAGATTGGTTCAGAGAAATGTATGACTATTGTTCAGTGTCATTGATTCTGCTGAAATGGGCTCTTTAGAGAACCACCCAGAGCCCTGACCGGTGTGCGCCGTTGGGTGGGTGTCATCCTTCAAAACACAAGGTGGTCAGTTCGATTCCTGGCCGGGCACATGTCTGAGTTGCAGGTTTGTCTCCAGTCAAGGTGCATACAAGAGGCAACCAATCGATGTCTCTCTCACATTATTTCTCTCCCTCTCTTCCCCTTTATGTAAAAACACGCAAGTAAAATCTTTACAGAGAGAGAGAACTACCTAGGGCCACAGCTTCAGAAGCAAGAGCTTTTGATGTCAAGCTGACCTAAAGCTCAGAAAAGAAGAAGCTGTTATGACCCACATAGGGTGAGTCATAAAGAGGCAACCACAGCTCCACAACGTAGAATCGGAACTGAAATAAACTAATAACAATGAAATAATATTACAAAAACTTCTCAATTATACCCTTGATTTTGTTTTGCTCCATGGCGTCTTCGTTCGAGCTAGCCGATCAGTTTAATATTGATGTTTTAGCAACCGTTCCCATTTTTATAAAGTACTAATGGAAAACCATGTGGCCATGACAAAGCCCTCCTGCCAGTGGTGTGCCTGATGCCAAGGCAGGTTCCTAAGAGAAAATAGCCTTTGCACTTTGAAATTGTGGGTGGCAAGTTCCAAATTCATGATAATAATGCACATAATAAAAGCATGCTGAGAAAATTGCTCCCCTTTTTATTCCTAGCTTTCCAAAGCAAGCCCCATTAGTAACCTTTTTATTCATAGTTAAGCTCACAGCTAGTTTTATGCCACGTGTCCTCTCCAGGGAAACCCAGGAAGTAATTCTAAACTCTGTCACCTCTGAGTAATAAGGCTGGGCTGTTTGTCAGCCTACAATCCAGCATTTACCATATCCAGCGGATGTATAAGCGTGTACCACAAAGCAACCGTCATACCTGTGAGTGAATGTTTTCCTCTGCAACCTGCTGGAACAGGACTGTTAACAGGAAGGCTGAATTAAGCTCCTTCAAGCTTAATCCAAAAAAAAAGACGACAAAATATTTTCTTACAAGTTTTCCAGCTGGGGCCTCGGCCTATTGTTTATACATTCAAGTTCCTGTAAGCATTTCCATTTCAAGCTTTTTACTTTTTAATTTGATCCCAGATTTCTCATGTGAGAAACCTGTCCAAGAGTCTTAGATGCGTGGTGACCAGCCATGCGGGCTTCCTGGGACCTGGGACTTCAGTGCTAAAATCCAACAAGTTCCAGGCACACAGGACAACTTGGTCACCCTGCCTCCACAGGATGGTTGTGTGGCAGGCCTAGAGCAAAAAATTCCTCAGCAGACTTTTTTTTGTTGCCCAAAACAACAAATGGAGATTAAATGGAGATTCGGTCTCTCCATTTAACAACCCCTTTTAGCAGACTTGTTGTTATATAAAAGCAAGCCATTTTTCAGTGTGTGCAAATCTACATTTTCATTGTTTAAGACGGGGATCAGCAAATCCAGACCCTCACCAGTTTTTCACATTTTTAAATGATTGTTTAAAAAAGATTATGCAATGAAGATTCTCTATAGCCCATCCCCAAAAGCCGGAAATGTTTACTGTCTGCTCCTTTTCAGAAAAATATGCTGATGTCCAATCTGAGATGTATTAAGCTATAGAAATATCTTACAGCCAAAACACCAGACCCCTTTTTTGGATATGCTGAAATGTAAGTCTTCATTACAAATGGCCAAAAGTTCTTTTATAAATTTTATATGAGTTTGCTATGCTCAGAAAGAGCCTTTGACCCTCCCCCCATTTACTGCCCAAGAGATTCAGACAGAGAAACCTGCTTCAGGAAGGAGATTGAAGAGTATGGTAGTATGGTAAACAAGAGGGCTGCAGGCAGGGCCTCTGGGCCAGATACCTGCTGTGCGCCCATTGTTTCTGACTTGCCTGCCTTGGGCGGTCTGCTCTTCCTCAACTACCTGTAAATCGCCCATTCTCACTTCGGAAACCTAACACCCCCTTTTTCCTACGTTCCAAAATGTCATACTTACCCAATGTTGCCTCTCTGTCTTTAGAATTATGTGAGTTCCCCATGCGCATGTATTCAAGTTCTGATTTTTCTCCTGTTACTCTGTCTCACCTAGAAGAACCCAGGTGAGAGGAAAAGTATTCTTTTTTTAGTCCCCACATTGGCCCGCCTCCCAATCACGGAGGCACTTTGGAGTCACCCGATGTGTGTTTGTGTGTGCATGTGTGTTGCTTTGTTTTAATACCATCCTCAGCCATTCTGGTTCGACCACGCTGGTTGGAGTCTAAGGAATGAGGATGTGTTGAAGGCTCAATGGACTGTAATGTAAACTACTGTGTTGGAATAGATAACACTGTGTTTTCCCTTTTTACAAACGGTGAGATATCCTCACCCGAAAATATGGCAGTGTCTGGGGGCCTGCTTGTGTCCTAAACAAGAGAAAAATCTTACTTAGGAACTTTCAAGGGAAAAAATTGGATATGATGCAGACCATATCATAAGATAATTGAAGGTGGATTAAGGCAATTCAATTTGGTCTCCATTTTATGTTCCTCTTTATTAAATTCATTATAATCATTTGCAATTTTTTTCCTGGCATCTAAAATGCACTTTGCCCAGTGAAGAAGACAGGTATCTAAACTGTATACCAATGACTATAATAACCAGTGATTAATCATCTTTAGTATTTGGGATTTGATGTGGTTTGGTCAACATATATTAAAAAAAAAATGTATTTTTTCTATATATCTCTGTCTATGCACATGTATATGTGTATTTATAGGATTATAAATATTCTGATGTGTAAATATTACATTGGAAAAGTTTTGATCCAGAAAACCATATTCAATAACACAAACCTACTATAACATGTAATTTTAAATGTAAATTTATTATATAAAAATATATGTGTGTGTGTTTGAATAATGTATGTTGTAACTCAATGTGTCATTTTCTAAGGGTTTATATATATTCGCAAGTAAGAAGGAAGAATTCTTCAATCAAACTTTATGCCATTTGGGGGATATGTAAGAATCAGCTGAGCGTGAAGAAAAAGACACATTGTTGGCCGAAAGAAAGTCAAATTACCGCATGCAGGAAAATTGTCACTCTGAGCTCAAGATAAATTTTCTAAAATTTTACACCCACTGCTTAAATCAGATCTTTCAATGATGCAGCCAAAGATGAAAAATTATCATTTAGGTCTTGTCTTTTTGTCAGACTATTCAATATTCAAAATTAATATAGTAAGCATGGGGACAGAAGCCCCCCGCCATGTGCCCATTTCTCAATAGTAATTTGTCCTGATAAGAATTTGTAAGTTATCATCACAATGAAGGCTACAGAACGGAGTTTCTCAGCTTTGGTGCTATTGATATTTTGAGTCTTTGTGGTCAGCACAGCCATGTGCTCTGTAGGATATTTAGCAGCCTCCCTGGCCCCCACCCACTAGAGGCCAGCAGCATACACACTGCTTAGTTGTGACCATCAAAAATGTCTCTAGCCATGTCCAATGTCCCCTGGGATGGAACCAGCCACAGTTGAGAATCACTGCTAGAAAGTATAGAACACCAGCCTCAAAGTTCAGTGCAGGGAAATAATTGAGGACAATGAGAAAGTGAAGTTTCTTCACTAGCAGCATAAAATAATAAGACGGCTGATCTCTGAGAATAGGTGCTGCTGACATAAACAGTAACTGAACCTCCTATTTGTGATCAGATTATGTTTCCAATAAGGGTTCCAAGTATTAAAAATGGCAAATCCCTTCCGGTCACAGTTAAAATGAAAGCTGAAACTATGTCTTCATCTTAGGTGGACAGATGTTTTCAATTGAGACATGGCTTTTCCAGGAACTGTGCCTTTGGAGTGGGTGGGCAGTCTTGAGTGCAGATCAACTGGTGGGAGGGGGGTGGTGGCACTGGTTACCCACAAAAATATGTCAACATCTGTCCGTCACTGCAGCTCTGGCCAGATTATCATTTTTTCTGCTTCTGTAAGCACCAGCGAGACAATAGCACCGAGCGGTATCCTTTGTTGGCGGCTGCATTTCCCACCGCTGCACCCCCTCTGATATGCTAATGAAGAAGTCCAGGGTTTTGTGTGGCTGAAAAGGCTTTCAACGATCTAAACTTTTGTAGGGTGGCTCGGCCTGCTGTGAGAGAGGCTCCTCTTTCCAGGGCCCTTCCTCGCACCCTTTCTGTGAGGGTGCCTGTGCTGAGAAGAGGGCCATGAACCATCTGGCTGCCCAACAAACGGACAGAGCCTCATACAGAATGGACCTGCACCAACCGACTGCCCAGTGCTCTTCGGCGGGAAGCCAGAGACCTATGACTGAATCTGAAAATGACCCAGTGGCACTGGTTGGGAGAGAAACTTGGATGAAAGGCATCCATGCCAGTTCTGATGCTGTACTGCCTGGCTCTGCCTGTGAATCTACTCAGTGTGACTGCCAAGGTTTAAAAATGCATTATGTAGGTGTTCAGATTCATAAGGTCATAGAATCGTGAGACGTTAACCAGCAGAATTATTTGTGTTTTCTCTTTTGGCACAGTTATTAGCTTATATTAAGTCTTCCATATGTATTCATTGAATTTAAATCGATAGTTTTAAAAGGAATCCTGCAAGGATTCTTCTTCTAGAATTGTCTCTACCTTCCAGAATTATCTAATGATTACTGAACCTTTATTCGAGCCAAGAATACCAATCTTCTTTTTTATTTTATCCAATTAAGTGCAAACTCCTAAGTTTTCCCCACTTTTCATTCCAAATTTTTAAAGTTTCTATTGATACTGTTGAACATTGCAAAGAAATACCAGTGTTCTCCATTAAAACTTGGACTGCCTGCTGCCAGGGTCTTATTTATTTGACAAAGATTTATTGTGGCCACAGACACTGCCATAGGCCACTCGTATTAGCATTCCTAAAGCTAGAAAGTTATCCCGGAGGTAGCATGAACAGGAGGGGAGGAGGCTGCCTACCAGGAAAAAAAAGTGACTGGATTAGAGAAAGAATAATCCATCTGCCTTCTCTTTCAGAGGCAGAGCTTGGTTGTGGATTTGTGCATTCAGATATAAACTGCAAATAATATAAGGCCAATTTAGTCTGGAGAGACCCTATTCTAGGGCAGGGACTCTCAAGGTTTAATGTCCATTCGAATCGCTTGGGAAACTAAAAAAGTCTCTTGGCCCTGGGCCTTCCCCAGTCTAACTAATGCAGAAACTGGCAGGTTTGGGTGTAGCCCAGGCATCTGGGCTCTCTAAAAGCTCCCAACGTGACGGATGTGCAGCCGGAGTTGGGAACTAACTCCCCGCACAAGGGGAGGGGGCTGTCCTCAGCATCCGACACGCTGTAAATACCATCTGGTTTCCCTCCTGATGTCCTCCACGCAAACTGCATCCCCATCTCCCCCTGCACCCGCCTTTTTACGGAGCTGACTTCCCGCTGTGGGATGGGGGAGGCGACTCCGAAAACCTGCAGGCCTCAGATAGCTTTGGGCTTTGCCCATCAGTTTCCGGGGGGTGCAGGGGGCTTCTCTGGTAAACCGCCCTACAGGGTTTGCTGCCCACCAGGGGAAACCAGAGCTTAAAATGGTTAACAGGAAAGCTAGCAGAGGGAGATAATTAGCAACTATTAGTGATTCGGCAGCTGTATTCATATTACGCGGCATTACTCAGTAGCAGGGAAGGCCAGCCTTATATCAAGTCAGTTTGGTTCAATGAAACAGAAAAGAACAGTTGTTTTTGCACGTTTTTAAGGAGGAAAAACACATATTCTGAAGCTGCCCTTGTTAATTCGTGGAAATGTCATTGGAAAAGATGTTTCAACAGCAGAAGAATAGTTTCATAGTTTCTGTAAGAGAACAAAACACATTGCCTACATCATATCATGCTTTAAGAGCCAAGAGACACCAAAGGGAACTTGCTTACCCCCGTCTCACTGAAAGCCAACAGCTTGTGGGGGGAAAAACAATCGGAGGCCTTTGTCCTCTGCACATTCTCTGGGCAGCCGGCGTGTAGCCCAGTGAGCAGGTCAGGACTTTCATTGGTGGTTCCCTGGGACCTTTGCAAAGACACGCTTTGGCAAGACCAGCCTTCAGCGAACTGGCTCTCAGTTTTAGTCTTCAGTAGGGGTGAGATTTGCTTGAGGTTACGTAAGCACTAAGCACCCTGGTTACGCTCACTTGCTTGGTTGTGGCCCAGAAGCCCCTGGGCGCAGCTTCTCTTTGCTGCATCTGCCTGTCCAAGGCAGCAGCTGGGCCTCCGTCGGGGCAGCTGAATGAGGGTGTTCCTTTAACGTGGAGGGGCAGCTGGTCAGCACAAGAACTTTCCAGCTGGAGCTGGGGGCCTGCCCCTGACTCATCTTCAACACTGTAATGCTGCTTACTTGAGCCCAGGGTTTCTCAGCCCATGCACAGTTGACATTGGGGTTGGATGTTCTTTGGTTCTGGTTGACTGTCCTGTGCACTGCAAAATGTTTAGCAGCCGCCCAGGTTTCCACCCGCTAGATGCCAGGAATGAAACAGCGGGGGAAGGATCCCCAAAGTCCCCCCCAGGCCATGGTTTGTGGGGGGAAGGAGATAACACAGCATTTAAGGTACTTTGCATTTCTCCGGCAAGCTGGGGCTAGGTAACAACTGTGCTACGGCCGGCCCGGGGCAAAAGGTATAGAGGTGACTTTCAGGACTGAAAAGGGAGGGGGGCAGCCTGGAGAGAAGCTACCTGACCAGGGCCGAGGTCAGAGCCCGTGAGCAGCAGCGCTGCAGTTTGCAGTCCGGACGGCCCTGCGGGCTGGGCCGGGAAGGAAGCGGTGCTGGGCTCCGTCCTGCTGTCCTGCTGCTCCGTCCCGCGGCTCCAGCTGACTCCCAAGCCACCCAGGACTCGCCCTGCAGGCCGGGACTCTAGCTGGGCTCTTGGAACTTGGAACCTAGGGAGGGGACACAGGACTTGTGCCTCTCCTGGACGTCACCAGGATCCAGTGCGACTCGGCACATGCTTCCCTAGACTATTGGATGGAGGCTGAGGACAACGTTCCCCAGGCCCTGAAGGCGACAGCTCACAGGTAAGGGATGGGGAGCTACTGGGCTTGGTTTTGGTTTATAG